>JAAGWP010000599.1:0-12685 GCA_013266165.1 Fusarium graminum
ATATAATATATATATATTATATTATTTATTTTTAAATTATAAAAATATTTATATTATTAGGTTTTTATTTATTATATTTCTTAATTTTATTTAATACCTTAATAGAGACCTGATCGGGCACATACTCCACTATAAACCTTAGATCAGCCAATCGGAAGCTAAGAAAGCAGGTGACTGATAGGCTCTTATCGCCCCGTAAAAAAGGGCGCTAACAGGGGCAGAGGTTCGGTCTTGGCACCGACCAAGTTGCAGGTTCTCTGACCCGACAAGAGCTTCACCCTTGCTCATGACGTGCTACAGAGAACGCGCGTCACGTGGACGCATAGTTCCTTACCCAGCCGCATCTCTCGCTATTCTTCTATCCGGTTCCTGCGTCGTAGCATTTGTGGTACGCTGCCGCACTAGACATTGGTCAGTCCTGGGCTTTGTGGATGGCTCTTAGATAGGCCTCATGAGCTGATCTTGCCGGTATCCATCCAGCTCGTGAATGAACTGATGGTTCGGCAGATTAAATTGATGCTTGTCGTGTGCCGCTCTTCATTCTATTCGATTGTTTCAAAAGCCGAGGATAGCCTATCCCTACTATCACTGCTGATGTTACCTTGCTACCAGAGAAGGGAAAAATTAGGTTTTGTGCATGGGTTTAGAAGTTTAATCCATCATGTGTGAAAAAGTCTATCATCTTGACTTTCACATGGGGAACAATTACCAGCCAGCTACACTACAATCAACAGTCCCTCCCTAGGCATACGGAAAGTTAAAAACATGGAGAAGAAGGCCACGTCACTCGTGCTTTAAGGATCAAATTTGATGAAGCTGGTATGATGAATATTATATATGGGGTAGGTGAGACAGACCGTATGAAGAACAATTTTGACACTGTGCCAGTACATAGGCCACTGACAGTGAGTTGAATCAAACCCAGGGCAATTCAACTCAAACATAAGAAGGACCGTTCTCTTTAAATTTCTTTATTTATCTGTTAGTGTGTCTATTCATTATCAGGTACCGGCAACCACCCACCCCTCATCAATCAATAACCTGGTAAATCGATCGAGCGGCGTTGTTCCATTTCCCAAGTCACCTGTCATGAAGCCTCTTCTAGAGTCCACTCCCATTGTACCTTCTCAGGCTAACTGTTAGTTATTCATGTAATGGTGCACCTAGGGACTGGAACTGACTGACATGGTTGTGAATAGTACAATATGCGGAACCTCATGTTGTTGACTTCAAGTTGCTCAAGGAGGGACCCGGCGGTAGCCGAAGCCACGAGCTCTTTGATGTTCTGAGGGCAGCTTCGCCGACTGGCCTTCTTCATCTCGTGAACCATGGGCTTGACCCAAACTTGGTATGACCCGGGAGACCGGAATTGTTGTCCCAGAATTTCACGCGTGCCCTCCAGCGTGGCGGTCCTACTGACTTTGTAGAGTGAGACTTGACTGACTGATGGGGTGTAAAGTTCCAGACCCTTCGCGCCGTCACGTACGCGTACATGACGACAACATCTCAGGAAGAGAAGGACCAGGCTGAAACAGTGCAAGGCACTGGGTCATTTGAGGGCTATAAACCTCGCACGACAGAAGAGTAAGGGAAAACTAAAAAGACCTAATGATTAATGGTGGTATGAAAGCGCTGACTTTGTTTTCTTTTTGTTCGGTTCCTCTGAAGGAAGGAGAGAGGTATTGTTCCAGTGATAGAAGAGTACAATTACGATTATCGATCCAGCGGCAAGGTTACTCGGCCGAAACCGATTCGAGAAAATGAGCCTGCCATTCGACAGATCTTTGATGTATGTCGACGTCACATTATCTATCCGTACTCACTCTTTCATATGCTTATGACGCGAGGTAGTTCTACCACCACGAACTCACCCCCAACCTACTTGATGCTATCGATGGCTTCTTGGACTCGCCATCTGGAACACTAAGGAAATTACATGATGACGCAAGTGAAGTTGCGCACCTACTCCTGTACCGTAAGTATTACGAAACCCACGAATCCATCAGCCCCCCAAAAGAAAACCGGACCTCTAGCATCAGACGTCTGACTTGAAACCTGTAGACCCCGGGTGGTATAAAGATGACACCCGAAGACGGGCTGCGTATGCTGGCCACACGGACATTGGATCGGTCACGTACCTTTACGCAAACCCGATGACCACACTGCAGGTGTATGGTCGTCGGGGTTGGCAATACGTGGCATACATTCCTAACTCGATCGTGATAAATATGGGGGATGCCATGCAATTTCTTACCAATGGTCGTGTACAGGCTACCCTTCACAGAGGTTCGTACAAGGAGGGGGGATGGATTCCTTTCAAATGACCGTACCGCATCCTGACAATTCCCAACGCAGTGATCAGACCTACAGCCGAACAAGATGAAGATACTAGAACGTCACTTGTATATTTTGTACATCCTAGCCACCCTAGTATGACCGCCTCTCTTCGGTTCTACCAGCAGCTGCGAGCTAAATATACTGCCGAGACAAGAGCCAAACCTGGATCTCCCATTGATGGGTTCGGTTGTGAGTTACTCGCACCCAGTGTTGTGTTGGGTTTGGAAATGATGCTAAGAGTGGTACTTGTGCAGTGAACCGAGTCATATCTGCCATATCTGCAATGCGAGACGATGCCTACCTCCGTCCAGTTAACTCATCAGCCTGGGAAGCATCCAGAAAGGGAGGCATGGTGGTTTCCCCCAAAGGGTTCATCGTTGACTACGAAACGCTAGTGACAAAGCCAATACATTAGAGTGGATTCATTTCCCTCCCTCCCCATCATGATGGAGTGGTGGACTGTTTCTATATCGCAAGGCATTCGTCAAACGATCGCGAGCTTACACAGGTCAGGTCGGACTTCTAGTCAGTCCATTTGACATCATTTAGTTACTGTAAATGGGTGATAGCCTGGGACTATGGTTATTGTCCTGTCCTTTCCTTTCCATTTTTTTGCGCGGCGGAAAGGAGGTTTTTGATTCGATAGCCGGTTTTTCCTCCCAACGTCAGCTAGATTTATTCTAATCAGATAACCCCCAACTGCTTCACCGTTTTGCTGCTGAAAAGCAGTCAACGCCAATCAAAGTGTGAAATAAGTATGCTATCGTGAAGTAGATTTAACTATGTAGCTGAGTACATGTGACGATTACTACGACACCTCACCACCTACTCCGCAAGTCATGTTACCACTGAGTGAGTAGGTCCAAACACTCCCCCACTCCCCCTCCCCGCTACTTTCCCAATGGCCGCCCCTTTATGCAGAGCACAAGCTCTCTGGTTCATTGCCTCAAAGATCAAGAGTCTTGCAACTATCGAACAGGTGAAGGCAAACTCATGGCGCGACGAGTTTCTCTTCCATTTCTCTCTTTTTCCCTTTCTTAAACACAAACACAAACACACACAAAGCTATATATTGATTAATTTGCATCCATCGCTTTACAATATGAAAATAACATTTCAAATAGTTACGGTATGTTTCTGTTTCCAGGAAGATGTAGAATTTATATATGACTGAATATATTGATTCCCGATATCGCCTTTACATAAGAAGAGGTGACCTTGTAGTGACGGCCTACTCAGTTGTGTTGATAAAACGTAGATGTATGCCCTGTGTGTAATAAGACATGCTGCTTAGTCTGAAGCGAATCTAGGCCGGCGCAGCGCATCCTGGTTCTTCATGTTTGTAAGGCTTCATGGACACAACAAGAGGTGGTTTATCCCAGATAATATGATGTTTCTGATCCATCCACGCCCAATTACCTTTCGATAGTTCCATATCGAAACATAAAAGGATTCTGGCAAGTATAAGACGGCTTTGCGCATATGCCAAGCTACATGATCCAGTCAGCATCACATCTCATCCAAAGAAATACGCAGGAGAAGGAAGGCCTGATTTACTTTCTTCCAATACAGCTCCTGGGCCCAATGCTAAAGGGCTCCGAGGCACCAAGCCGGTCTGATGAGAACTGCTGGTCCCCTAAGAACCTCTCTGGGTGGTATTCGAAAGGGCTCTGGAAATTCAGTGTGCTTAAACTGTTGTATAGCTTGTTAATAACCGGATACCGAATCTAGTACCAGTGCTCGGCACGAACCTTGCTGCATAGGGATAAACAGACACAACGGTCTGGACCATACGTGATAACCGTCAGTGAACAAAGAAGAGGGTTAAGACGTTCGAGACGAGCAGAACCATACTAACATTCTCTGGAATATCATAGCCGGCGACGTTAGCCCCGCCCTTTGGCACATACCGCGGCTGACTCCCTGCAGTTGGCGGATACCGACTGCACCAGACGGCATTAGTTAGTTAGCCATTCTAGCACAGGGTAGCGTATAATTTCCGACCATACCGAAGAGCTTCACTAATGCAAGCATGCATGAACCTGAGCTTCGACACCGACATTAAAGTGATATCCTCCAGGTCACGGAACGTGGCACGCACTTCCTGTACGACTTGCTGGTAAGATTGAGGGTGTGTCAGCAGCAGGTAGGTCACGCCGCAAAGTAGCGTCGATGTTGTCTCCGAGCCACCTAGCATCAGCATACTCGCATTTGCTTGGATAGTTTCCATAGGGAGAGGTGGAGTCTGCGAATATGCATCAGAAGGTTATAATATGGTAGATTGACTAGCAAGAAAGAAAGAAAGTACCTTCTCTCCGTGATCAAGCAATGCGCCTACTAGATCATTCCTCTCAATCTGCATGCGTCGATGGAGCTTCTCCCTGACCAGCTCCGTATTCTGGTTTCTCCTCTTCAGTCTTCCCATGGTGAAGAGAAGGCTGACAAGCCATTCGAATCCTATGTTGCCAAGCACAACTAGATAAGCGACTTGCCTCGCCATTTCATTCAAGGCAGCAACCCAGGAATGGTAGGTTGACCTTTGCAGACATTGGAATGATTCCCCAAATGACAAATCCCCAATCATGTCAAAGGTAGTAAAATATAGTTCTCTGGTCAGATTGAGTAAACGGAGGTAGAGGAGTTCAACCTACTGTACCACAGACGTAAATCAACATCTGCGCGACCGCCTTGGCAGACCTCACCGAGGCGTGTGAGAAGAAGGTCGACGTAGCGGGTTATTATAGGCTCTTGGTCCCTCAGTGCCTTTTCGGAGAAGGCGGGAGCCAACCTACGTCGGAGTGCTCGGTGGGCGCTGATGTCCTGAGTTACAAGGAGAGAGGGTGGGATTTTGCTACTTCCCCGCAAGAGGCGGAATGCCTTCGGAAGTTCCCCTCCAGGACGGTGTCCGTAAATATCTCTGTAAGCTTCCGGGTCGATGAACGAGAGCTCGTCAGGGGCCACTCTAACCACTGGTCCGTACTTCTCGTGCATTGCAAGTACGCAATGAATCCAGTCGCCAGAACACATGTGATATGCCCATACCAGGCGAGAGACACTGCAGAGGAAAGGGCCGGGAAAGCGGCAGAGCGGATGGAAAAAGCGACGATATACGATGACCCAAGAAAACTAAACAGGATGGCGTGTCAGTGAGTGCTTTTGCATAACACAGGACCTTTGGAAGATATCTGGGAACATTGGACCTTACCAGGGCAATCAACGCTGCGCCGACGCAGACGGTATATTGCGACATGGTGGGGACTCCAGGCGAATTCAAAAAAGGCTTTTTCTGCTGATTAGAGCAAAGGCTTGGCGTAGGACGTCGTTAGCATTGAACGGGCCTGGAACGAATTTCCTGGATGCGGATGGAAGAATGTAGCTTCCACTTGTTCCGGGGAAGAGAGATACAATATTTATAAGAAAGGGTATCAGTGATAACGAACGCACATGATAATGGTAATGATTTCAAATATGTATCGCACAGTCCACCATACTGCAAGGTTGGGGCCTCGTAAGCTCGATGGACGCGCTACATGCTGCACTCTGCATGCATCCAACGCCCTTACCAGCGAAGTTTATATCATATCACCCTATCATGTGGTTATAAAAACTCTATATACTATACTTTGCATACTACACTCTATATACATCTGTCATGGGGCAAAGTCACTCAACCTTCGGACTGAAGAGAGGTACGAGGACCAAGACAGGGGTATCAGCAAGGGACTAGAGCCACCCTCAAAGGAATGTTAAATTATCCCCTTGATGTATGTAGATTCAGGTCCCGGAGATCCCTCAGATAGTAGATCCAACCCTATATTGGGGTGGAGAGACTTCTTGTCCCTCAATCATGTGGTTATGTGTATCTATATTAAGTGGCACCTTTGACTGTGACAACATCCGACACCCCCACCAGCGAAGTTTATGTCATACAGTCCAATCATGTGATTATAAGCGCGCTATATACTATACTGCATACTACACTCTACATGCTACACTCCACATGCTACACTCCACATGCATCCGACGCCCTCACTACTGAAGTTTATTCTATGTAACCCTATCATACGATTATAAGCTTCCTATACCTTTGTAGACGCGGCACGGGCCGGGCCGGGCCGGGACGGACACATATCTACATCCGGCATAGAGTCTCGGGTGAGAGATTATAAATTCATGACCGCTTTAAAAGACAGAATGGGTTTAGAGGTGTTCCCAGGTCTCCCTATTACCAAACCAACCTCAATAAACCACACCTCCATGCCAGATAGATTCCTGTCAGATCGTTCTTATACCATGGCTGCTACACTCTCTCGCTCGCCGGTCCGAGATATCTCTGTTCGCCTTAACTACCTAAAACGCTGTGAGATCTACAAGGCTATTCGACCGTATACCCTCGCCTGCAAGGTTGATGATGAGTTCCCGACCAACAATTTGGTGTTTGAGCAGGGCCCACTCGAAGCGGTGCAAGACATTCGGGGCCTGGAGCCAGGCCAGCTGACCATCGAGAAGAATGGATTCACGATGGTTCGGTCTGACTTCAGAAACCCAAGCCCAGCTCCGGGTTCAATGGACGGGGACGGAGGTTATCTGGACGAAGTTCGCCAGCTGGTCCGGGACGCACTGGTCAAGGAGGGATTGAAAGTCGACCGAGTTGAGATAATCAACTATGTGGTTAGTTCATTCGAGACAACCCAAGGACCCCGGAGAATTTGCTTACAATGCTGGACAGTTCCGCACTGCAAACAAAGATCGCATGTTTGCAAACGCCGACATATCTGGGAAAGACTTTCGGGCCTTTTCCCCAGACACCTACGTTCATAACGGTAAGACCAAACAAGCACATATGAGGCGGAACTGCCTAGCACACTTGAGAGCCATAACTGATTTGTCTTTACCTTTCAGACTGTAATTTCTTTGGTGGTGATAAGCGAATTCTGGCCATGCTAGGCGCCGAAGCTGATGAGATCCTGGCTTCTAACCGTGTCCGTCTTATCAAGTATGAAGATTAATTTCCCAACCTTACGCACTTATCTTCGTTTCTAGTCAGAAGCTAATCATATTGTGACATAAGCGTTTGGAGACCGATCAACAACCCTGTTGAAGATTGCAGTCTTGCTATATGTGACGCATCCACAGTCCAACACAACAAGTGCATCCACGGTGACTTCATCGTTACACCGGATTACATAAGCCAGACGAATTATGCCGCACCCTGCACGGAACAGAAGTGGTACTGGGTCAGCAGTCAACAGCCTGACGAGGTGCTTCTTTTTAAGCAGCATGACACAGACGAATCTTCTACCACGCGATGTACGGTTCCTTCCTTTCCTTACCCTTCTCCTCCTCTAATTCTTGATATGGACACTCTTATGTAATGCTTGCACCTGAACTGACCAACTATTGGTAGATTGTCCCCATACGGCTTTCTGGAGGAACGATCCTCGCGAGTGTTCCGTCCAGCGCGAGAGTATCGAGGTTCGGACGCTTGTTATATCTCCTAAGTGAAGGGATCGAAATGGCTAGGGATAGGTTCTGTGAGACAACCAGCCAGTATATGTTGAGTAAGAGAAAGCCATATCTTATACAGATTTCAACCCTGTGGCAAAATCAGGAACCAAGAATATTTTATTACTTTCAACAGTAATACGGTAGGTAACAAAAGAGTGGAAGGGAAGACGTAAAGGGTAAAAACGAATAACTAAATGAGAGACAAGGTGGGAATGTTCTTAGCCAAGGCCTTCACCGCCCAACTTCTATAGTATGACATATTCTTTGAACATTCTGCTGCAGCTTCTAGGTATTAGTTTCTTTGTTTCAAACGTTGAGGTTGTTGACGTGATGTTACAATCCCCATCGAGCGCGGACGTGAGTGATCTTGGCAAACATAAACTGACGAGTGATCTTATGAAGGAACCAGTACTTCTAGAGTCAGACAACATATCTCCTCTGTCGTGGGTTTACACGAGTGTTTAGTCTGTGCCATGAATCAAGGTCCGAACAATCCGCGGCGGTGTTAGCCTGAGGCTATATTTGTGTTTCCATGATTCCCTCTGTTCCTGGTTCGCCTCTGGTACTGTACAAGGTTAGGATTATATCAACGTCAACCTTATAATCTGCCATTTATGCACCTGAGCTATCTAAAAAGCTTTCAAAGACCACAACAGAGGCACAAGACACAGTACAGGCACGGTTAATTGGAACTTAGGAGCGGGGAGGGAAATATAGAGTCATGATTTTGGCGGGCATTCTATCTATGTCTGGAAATCTTCCCAGAATTCATGATCGAGCCGATGCTGACACATGAGCCGGTGAAAAGCTATCCCCACTCGATATCCATTCACGCGCCAACACTGATATACTGAGCCTCGTTAATGAAGACAATATCCTCCGGCTTGACGCCAGAGTACTGAGCCTCATTGATGAAGACAATGTCCTCCGGCTTTACGGGGGATGATGCGCTCTGTGAATTATCAAATGAATCTCGTGTTTTATACTTGTTGGAGGATTCGAGTTTACCTTGAAGTTGGAAGCCATTGTTTTCTGACTTTGTTGTACAGAGTGAATGATAGAAATTGTTGGATAGACGTAGGTTGGCGGTGATGGTTTCAGTTGGATTGGAGAGTTGAGAACATGCATCTTCACCACCGGGAACTCCGTTTTTATAGGCATCTCGGTCAGCTTGGGATTACGTTGCAATCCGCAGTCATAGCAGCTGTTCTATCACGGATCATTCACGTGCGTGCCTAAACTTCAAATCGACCGATGTGTTAGGAACCGCATGTAACCGCGACCACCACCCTACACAGTCCCAATGAGGTTGTATCAAGTAAGGATCCTTCGTGTAGGCCTTGGAAGATTACAGCGCCACCCCCTCCCCAATCTCACCTCCTGTGCGTGGAAGAACTTGTGTTATTTGGAAAGAATTCAAAGTTCATCCCTGGTTTGTACCCTCCCACCCTTTCAAACCCTCGGCCCGAGTCTCCCATTTCTCGTCCGCCCTTGTAACCCAAAGAGAAATCTCGCCGCACGAATTTGTAGATGCATGGGCTCTGCTGTGTTCATCCCACCGCCACCTTGTGATTACAAATGATAGATATCATATGGCTCACTATTAATAGTCGTGCACCCGGGTCGTCTGAGGCCAAATTTAAGGTTCGGTCTACGTATCTACTCCACAATGTCGTTGTGGTCCGCAAAGGTACTACTGCGTAAGATATGAACGCCAATATATCTCTTACTTTCCACAGGCGGCCACGTACGACTTCACCCTGCGCTGGACAGGCCCGGCCCCCGGATCGTATCACCAGTCGTCATAATACAGCAAGGTACTTTTTGCTGCATAGCCTTGAGCGGTAAATGACGAAAGGCCTTATTCGCCATGAAAGCGGAACAAGTAGCTGAGCAAACAGCTGGCTTTTGCAACATAAGACGAGACGTCGAGGAACAGAATTATAGCCAATCAAAGAGGGTCAAATATTAACATGTGTTGAGACTTCAGAACCCCGCTTTTCTTTTCCTCCATCGCTCCAATATCCCTCTTCGTATTGAATTATAAGAACAACCTAGATGTCGGTGATGCTTGCGTAATCTAATAACGTACAGCAGTTTCTAAAGCCGAAAGAATCTTCCAGGCACCTGGTTCTACGACTAATCAAATCGCCAACCACGCACCGCAACAGCAACATCAATGACTCAAGTTTCAGCAGCACCAGGGCATCATCGTGATCATGGGCACGGTGGTGACGTGCCCATATGGAGGTATGTAGATAACTCACAATCATGTATAAAGGCTTCCTATATCAGTGTTAACAAGGCATGATTACAGTGCCCTGGCAGCGGTTCCTCAGAGGACATTAGCCCTCCCCAATCGCGACGGCTCCCATGTGCTTCTTTGCGACGTCACGTATGATGAGGCTTCTGGCAGAGAGACCGCCGTGACCAGAGTCAAGTCGACTTCAAGTGGCGAGTTCCAGCCTGTCGCCTTGGGGCAGGCTCTTGTTTCGCCACTTTGGCTGCAAGATACAATCCTAGTGTGGGGCACCGTCCACGAAAGCACAACCAGAATATGGTGCCTGGATGCGAATGATGCTGGAAAGAGGTATGGCTTCCGTTGGATTTTACTCTAGTCTAGGTCATATGAGCCACTGCTAACGATGTTACAACGCAAGTCACCGCGAGATAGGGCGTGTTGCTTGTATCATATTGAAGTTAGAAGCCCAGGAGCTTCCTACAGGCGACTTCGCACTAGTATTTACCTCCACTGAAGCAATAGTAGAGAATGCAGCAATCATAACTGCCCAGCCGAGAAGCTCCGGAAATTTATACTGTTCCTTTCCGGTCCGTTTCAACAAGTCGTACCTACCGAGCCATGGTTCGACACCACGTATTTACTGCATCCTCCTTGTCAACGGAGACTCTGGCCTCCGGGTTTCTGACGATAAACCCGTTAACGTCCTTGAAGGCCTCAGTTTGTCTCTTCCAGCGGGGTCGGGACATGTCGACTTTACGGTTGGACCTCGAGGGCTCTTGCTGTCTATGGCTGTTGTCACGCCGCAACTCCAGATGCTTGCTATGCCCCGCATCCGACTTTTCCATCTTGAGATGGACTGGGCTAGTATACGCAGGATGACTCCTTTGAGGTGTCTAGGATGTGACACATGGGATGGAGTCCCGAGCTCTTTTTGCTTCTCCCATGACGGGGATTATGCCATGTTCCTACAGTCGGAGAGGTCGGACGCAAGCTTTGATCACGAATCCATCTTCCTTGTTCACTTGAGCCGGCCTGACAATGCCCGCCGCGTCGCCTTATTTGAAGCATCAGGTGATGCCGAGACCCAGCCTTGGCATCCTCGGATCCTGTCTACTCACTGGTCCTCGAACAGCTCTGATATAGTTTACCTCATCGTCGACGAGGCGGGAGGAAAGATGGTATGGAGGATCCGACTATCATTCCCTGACGATACCGCTGAGCCACTCAGGGGTGTGGCAACGCCATTGATCAGTCAAGGCTCTACCTCTTTCTTAGCATGCTTTAGCTCGTCTCCCTTTCAGGAAGCGGTCCTTGTACTTCGTTCGGAATTCCAGAGAGCCGGTGTTGTGGAAATTCTTATCGCTAAGCCGGGAATGCCGTTGGAAGTTCTCCTGGTAGACGAGCAAACTATACCATCTGCGGTGGTTGGTGCAGAAACAGAACAACTCCTCTACCGTAGCATAGGAGGCATGTTAGTCCAGGCCTTCGTTCATAAGCCTCGCGGGTTCATGGAACACAAAAAGTATCCACTTATCGTCATGGTGCATGGAGGTCCAAATGATGCATGGCGAAACTGCTGGACGACGTTGTGGAACCCACTGCTATGGACGAATCAAGGCTACGTTGTGATTACACCCAACATAGCCGGATCGACTGGTTTCGGACTGACTTTCGCGTCGTCAATCTACAAAAATTGGGGTGGAAAACCACTAGCGGACCTTGAGCATTTGTTCGCCTTCATCGAAAGATCTCTGCCATATATCGATCTCAACAGCGTCATCGGGGCTGGCTACAGTTTTGGTGGATATATGATGAACTGGCTCGCTGGACACGAAGTCTCGAGGCGCTTCCGTGCTCTTGTAGTGCTTGGGGGTGTATTTTCACTTGGTAATCTGCTGGCCAGTGACGTGCCGACTATATACCGTGCCGACTTTGGGTGTTTCCCGTGGGAAAACCGCAGGGAATGGGCCGAGTGGGATCCATCAACGCGGTGTGAGAGATGGGAAACGCCTATGCTCTTCATCCATGGCGACATGGATTATAGGGTGCCTATATCAGAGGCCCTGGCTGCATATCATGTATGTCAGATTAGAGGTATTCCATCTCAACTACTCGTCTTTCCGGACGAAGGACACACTATAGTTAAACCGGCAAACAGGATGAAATTACACGAAACGGTAGTGAAATGGGCTGGCAAATGGCTGGGTTAAGATATATTAATCGGTACTAAGTATTGTTATATAAGCTATACCGTCCAATCCAAGTCTAAAGACATAGGCTTGCATGATCTGTCGTATGTTATTGTCTTGATTTAAAAGAAAGCTAAATCTGCCTCTTTCGAGTTCTTTGTTTACACCTGATCCAGCCCTGGCGGACCTTTCAGCTACCTTTTGAATACTATAAGACCTAATCCTGTGTTATATTAAAATCTCAGTGCTATTCTTCCTCTCCTTGACAGCAATATACAAGGCTAGGATAGAATCACCGACTAATTACATAAATATTTACTTACTCCTAATTATAAAAGGCTTTTAACTAAGAGCCTTACTATATAAGAAACCTAGTGCTTATTATTTACTATAGTAAAATAAATTATTT
>JAAGWP010000600.1:0-24328 GCA_013266165.1 Fusarium graminum
GCTTTTCTGTCACCTGGTCTAACGTGGTCATTTCCCATGGTGCCCTCAGGATTGGGATTGGATACTGGGCCGACAACTAAACCACAATCGAGCAACGTCGGCTCTCGTGATGACAAAATTGAGAGTTGCCCGTTTATGTTCCTTACTTTGGTCATTGAAAGGTCCCGTGTCCTTGATTTTGAGCGAGACATGGCGCTGTATCTGTGTCGTTGGACCGGCACTTCAGCTTTCCATACCACAAAGACGTCCATGTAAATTACCAAAAAACGACAGTAGAAATGCTTCAAACTCGAAGGTCTGAGATCCGTTGTCACAGTTGGCTGGTGATTGTCGACCGGCATTTCTGCTGTCAGATATATGTGCCCAAGATTGTTTATGTTAATCAGATAGCCGATCGATGATCACACTTCGAAGCTCAGAGGTTGCTCCGGTCAGTTTCACTATCGCACTAACTCTCATGTTGGCCATTGCACTGGATTAAGAAGATCCGTGAAGCACTGTAATGAATGACGTGCCCCCAAACCAATGGGCAAAAGTTATTGAGCTCATGACTAGTAATTAGTAGAGGCACTAATTTAATAATCGTATATTTGGCAGTTTGAGACACCAAACGGTTGACATGAAATTGACACTACAACTTCCCAAGGTCGTGTCAATTTACGGGATTCGCTTCTAAGTGTCCCGTCGAAAGTGTCAACTGATTGTCGCGAGTCGTGGAAAGCTGAATAGTTGGTTCAGGCTAATGAAATGATTGATACTTCTGGGTATGCCCGCTTGCGCTAGCGGGAAGGATTGAGCATCGTTATCAGAGACATATCGCAGTATGGAGCTTGAGGGGACTCTGGCCTCTTATCTTTGACGATCGCCAGGGGCAGTTCTGGCACGACGTAACTATTGATTGAGTCATCAATCATGGTGCAACCCTCTGTGTGACTGTGACACCGAGAGTGCTTGATAGAATGTGGCGTTTCCATTCTCTACCGATCCATTGAAAACTAGGCCGATACGTCCAAGACTCATCAAAGCTAGAAGCTTGGATTTCAACATCACGGTACACCCGGCGCTAAAATGTCTGAAGCGGATTCTTGATCTCCACGATCAGAGACCTGAGACCTGAGACAGTGGATCATCTCTCGGCAACTAATTGCTCGCCTTGGCTTTCCTTGTGTTTGCGCAAATCAGGCCCTGCAGATCTTCCGTGGCTGATGATGGGACGGGGATGAGCAATGTAAATGAGAAACACCTGAAGCAGTGAGCACCTGCACTGAATCCTCTGTATCGCCGAATGTCACTCGAGTCTTGAGCCATGAGATGGGACCTGCTCTATCTGGTGCATTCCATGAAGATCGACTCGGGTCCCCACGGCGTAACCACCACATGCGGGCAAGCAATACACGAACCGAGACTGGGGGTTGATGTCGACTTCATTTATTACTTGCACGCGCCAATCACGGAGCAACTGGGCCATCGGATCGCATAATTAAGCCGCTTGCGATTTATTATAGGTATGTTATATACAGCTCTGCTAGACCCGGATCATATGTTGCTTGTTAAACCACTTGTCTCACTCAACCTGGACGTGTAACGTTGTGATTGGATCCATGCTGAGATAATGCTGAAGAAGAACGCCAACTGATTTGTGCAATGGGATAATTAAGTTGTAGAGGTCATAGGACGATTCTAGACGTTGACAGGAGGGCCTTGACATGGACCACACCCAAGTAATAAAAGCAACTGGAGCGTTAAATGAGGCAGATCCCCTTTCAGTGGATGTCTGTAACGAACGAGGTTAGCTCACCAGAAGAGCTCCTCTATTGGACAAAGCTTTCTGCAAGGTACCCGAGTTGTCGAAGGTCGTCTGTGGATCATTTCTATTTTCCACCAACATATTTTATCTAGCAGAGCATTATGTGGCGTCTCCCATGACCAATTCGGTTGAAGCCGGACTTGATCTGGCTCGTTTCTTTGGTTGTCATCTGTTGACAGTTGCGGAATCCGTTTAATGAGCTGATATTACTCCGAATAAGACAACACTCTGAGCATCGATGTTTGGACCACTGAGCTTGACGCATCCAGGAGACCGATTAAGATGGAAGTAGTTGCTATCGACGTTGCCAAGAGCCAGTTGCGGGTTGTTGCCCAAACAAGACTCACCATGGAAGTCTGGGCAGGTCTAGGTCACGTCAACCCAATCTCATGCAGACAAGACAAGCGGCGGACGACCCGAACAAAGGCTGGCTGCCCTTCCCTTGTCTCTGTCTATTCGCACAAAGAGACGACGTTACACGGAAAATTGCTCAGAAAGAAAGATGCCTTAAACAAGTGAGGTACCTAGGTTCTTCGCGAGGAATGCTGTCAACTTTAGTGCCCGTTTGTATTCCCCCCTGCCACATCGTCAACACCCCCAAAACATCGATGATTGAATTTCAACACCCGTGCGCGCCTGTACTCCCTCTTCTTTTTCTTCTGGCCCAACCACTAACATCTGGGCCCAGAAGCCCCCAAGGAAGCAATCCACAGCCATTTGTGGCGGGTTACGCAGCGTTTGCTGGAATGTTGATTACCAGGTTACCGGAGACAAAACTCCCTAGACTAAGGTACAATAAACTTGGAGCAATTTATTCAAGAGCTCTCCACTGTACAGTAAACACTCATGACAAGAGTCAAAAGCTTGCCAAGGTCCTCTACTCGCTGCAGCACCGTGGTGCTTGTGCTGCATCCATATTCCACACCGCACCCACCGCAAACCCGTCAAGTCTGTACAGAAGCCGTCTTTCATCAACCAGGGGGGTCAATTGAACAGCCCAGGGGGTCATACAGTAGACTCACTAATGGGTCAGGGCGTCGAGCACCTACACCACCAACACCAACACCAGCGCCAGCAAGGGTCAGTCGGTTAGTGTTAGTCCACTCAGGTCTTTCTAGGTCGGCCCAGGGTCCCCTTTAGCATCAACGCGCCCACTCTCCCTCCACATTCGAGACACCATATGCATCGTCCCTTTCTTGAAAGTCGACAGCTGATCTTCTTTCTATTCCTTCACGTCACACCCGTTTTAGTTTCGTGTTTCGATTACAATTCAATTCTCCAACTCTGCTTCCTCCGCTCCTCCTCCTCTACTACTCTTCCTTTTCGCAACAACTCTCAATCCGACTAATACCGAAACAACCGTCAGCCAGCAAGCAACAACACCAAAACACGAGGTCACAGATACCTCTCTCTCAGCCAAACAATTCAACCTCCCAAAGACGACCGTTATATCATCAAAGTTCTTCTTATGCGACCGAAAATCTGTTCTTGCGTCGATTTTTGGCATCCTCAATTCGCGTCATCAACCCCAGGGTCACCGGTCGCAGAACGGGCCTGGGGTACGAATGTAAAAGGTCTCACACCAAGCGCCATCTTTATTTGAAACCACCGCGACAAGGCCTACGATAATCGATCATTCGCTCATACGTCACTTTGTGGAAGGCGCTTTCAGATCTTGATAGAACAACAGGCGACATATTAATCACATTTTTGAAGCGTCTCATAAAATTGTTGATTTTTTCTTAACAAACACCGCAACTCACACCGCCACCATGGCAGTTCCACGAGAGTCTATGTTTCTGCCGACCATCAAGTGCTCATCATGTGGTCGAGAGGTGGAAATTTCAATGATGGGAGAACACGTTTGCACACCAGCAGAGCCTGAATGTAAGAAAAATAAAAAAATGCCACGGGTGTTTTGTCTCATTGCCTCGGTGAACTGACTGTCCAAAAGTTTCTCCCCCTCCAGAGCAATATGAGGCGTACAGACCATACAGCCCAGCGTCTCCTGAGAAACCAGGACAAATACCAGCATCATTAGATGTCAGCGCTGCCAGTAGGTGAAGAGTATCCTACTATAATAGCTCCAGCTAACACCGTCACAGACCGTCCTTTTCTACGCCAGGGACAATTGACACCAAATAGTGAACCACGCAGCACATCACCAGGGAACCAAATGGATTGCTTCTTTGACGATGTCATAACACCACACGAGGATGATCTCATTCTTCCCTCACCACGACCAATTGATCGCCCTGGGGCTTATGGAGGCTTTGGGGAGAAGAAGCATGGTCCTGATTTCCAGCCTCGCTCCGTTAGCCCCAGTGGTGGGGTTAACAATACATTATTCAAAAGACTGGATACCATCGCCCCGGGCCCTTTTGATGCTATCCGCAGCCCATCAGCAACGTCGCCATCCTTTCCCAAGGATATCACAGATAGCCGCGACAAGTCAGATGATTTTCTGAGTGCATCACCAAGGGATTATTTCAACTCTCAGAGAAACGATAGATCGCCATCACCAACAGGCAGGAATAGCAACAACAGCAGCATTTCCGCCCCTCCTCAACAACCGACACGAGATGATTATGAAGGATTTGGCCGTCCTTTTGGAGCCGAGGAGGAACTCCAGCCTCCCTCTCTGGGAACGATGAACCGCTCTGACACATTCCCGAAGCTGCCTCTCCGATCAGAGCCCCCATTGCGAACTCCTTCTGCACCTGGCACGAAACCTGAGCGCAAGGCTGCGGGTGCCTTTGGTCATGCCTCCAAGCCATCAATGGGACCGGATACCTCGAGAGCCCCGCCACCGCGGAAGAGCTTGTTGCATCCGGCAAAAGTCAACAAATACTCAGGATCTGTTGATCTTGCTGCTGAGTTTGGCGTCAACAACCCCTATCACACGCCTTCGGACTCTACGTCCTCTGGATTTTCCACCTTTAGCCGTCAGAGTAATGGCAGTTCTCAGACCAGTCAGACCAAATCCCAGCCTCGTCGTGACCCTTCCGACCTTTCTGCTATGGATGGCCTAATGGAGGATCTCGAAAGCTCGATGGAAGCTCTGGGATCTAAGGATGCTCAAACTGAAGCGCCCTTAAGAGCCCCTTCCCGCGCGATATCTCCTCTTGCCGAGTCGGTCCCCCAACTCCAGCCTAATAAAGACCGGTCCAACTCTGGCGTCGGAGATCAGCCTCGTTCCTCAGTGCCTTTCCAGCGACGCGACTCCCATCCACAGTCACTTTACGCCACGTCGCCCCAGGAGCACAATCACTTTGATCAAGCCCCGCAGATAACCCGTTCACATACCCTCCCTCCACCCTTGGCACCTCCTGTTCGAAAGGCATCACAAGATCCCGTGCGATCTCGGGGTAATTGCAAAGCCTGTGGCCTAGCCATTACAGGAAAGAGCATCTCATCTGCCGATGGGAGACTAACAGGTAAATATCACAAGGCCTGCTTCGTCTGCACAACATGCTCGGAACCCTTCACATCGGCCGAGTTTTATGTCCTCGAGGATAGACCCTATTGTGAGCACCACTACCACAAGCTTAATGGCAGCATCTGTGGGAGTTGCGAAAAGGGCATCGAAGGGCAATACCTGGAGGATGAATTCTCGATCAAATACCATGTCGGCTGCTTCCGTTGTCTTGACTGCGGCCGATCTCTGTCCGATGGCTACTTTGAGGTAGATGGCAAGTCATACTGTGAACGAGACGCCTGGCGCAGAGTGCAACAGTCACACCCACCCGTGAAGCCACCCGCAGGTCGGTCACCGTCCGGCTCACGACCTCCCATGATGGGACTTCCTGGCCACCCATCACAGCGAATGGGTCCTGGCATGGGACTTCCACGACCTCCATACGGCATGCCGCCGCCTGGAAATCGCCTGGCACCGGGGCCTCATGGACCTCCCGGCCCTCGACCACGAATGAACAAGCGCAACACTCGACTTGGCATGATGTAACGATGTGATTATCCACCTGAATTTCGACGAAAATGCATGGACGATTCCTATATATTCTGTAATATCATCTCGCGCATCTAGATCGCGATGAATCTCCCCCTTCTGAATTTTGTGTTATTGTGCTAGGAGTCGGCTAGCATGTTTTTGTTATTATACCCCCTTTGTTTTTGGACACACTCTTTTTACATTATCAGGCAACTCTTGGAGACACGAAGACAACAGCAATAATGTATTTCATGTCTCCGGTGCCCGGTTCACTACTCATGGAAATGATCTGGAGTACAGGCTGAATTTTGGATCTGGAATACTACAGGCCTATGGTGCATAGTTGGTCTTCAGGGGCAGCCAATAAGAGTTTAATTTTAATGGAAAGATATTGGCTCTTATTATTGGTACAATGTTTCATTGGGTGCTGCCACATCCAGTACGTCCATGGCTGGACAGGCTCGACTCTGCAATGCTGGTAATGACAGCCTTGGTGAAGTAAAGTGAATATCGTTTAGCTAGAATCTACTCTGAACGTTGAAAGTAGAAACATGAATTAAGATGTTTGAGAATGCAAGATAGGAGTAGGAACCAGAATTAAAATTTACAAATGAAAATATGACATGAACAGGGAGCCTAAATGTGTTCTTCATACGCTGTAAGAGCTTCCATGGAATGCCTCCTATCAACCGAAGCTGAGCCAACAGTTTCCCTGCTACATACACCTAGTTGACATAAGAGCCATGATGATTGGATATAGAGGAAATACAATTATAAAGGGTTCTCTACTACTGCAAATATTCGTGCGAGGCGAAAAATAATAATACTGAGACCTTCCCATTCCCATGAATACTGCAGCACTCCATTGTCGCTCATGCTGGGATGGATCCTTTTGGTCCACGCGAATTAAGCCCAGAGATAAGAGTTAAATTTAGTGATAGACTACTATGAGGGTGGGGCCTCCGCTCCAAGCTTTTTAACGCCACCTGTAGCGGTAAACCCCCTAAATTGAAACCTGGGTTGCAGTTCCAGCGTCTTCAGGGTCACCCAATTGCGACTAACGATTCCATCAACGCCTCGTCATCCAGACCCATTCCATAGGTTGTGCTCTCCCTTCTATCAAGACCCTTTCCCTCCCTTTTCTCTAATCTATCATTCGCATCGTCCCTTAAGACGCAGCGTCTAAATTTCTTCTAATTGCGCATCTTTCACACGTGTTTGTGATTAACTCATCCTCCCTTTTGGTTGTCTTCGACAGAAGCCACGCCACTCCTTCAATACACAGAGGGGCATTCTACACTGCGACCGACCGATTGACCGATTGACGATTGAACAAACCAATTTCCCCTTGGCATAAAACAGACCGAATCTCCCTGCAAGACATATCCCTTGCGTCGCCGCCATCCAATACGCTCGTCCCAAAGCTCTGGTCCACCGAGCCATGCACCCCTGATCTTAATCGACCTCGTTGACCACATCGTTTCCAATTGCGACACCAGCTTCGATCTTCCTTCTGCAGTACCATTCGGTTGCTCTCTGGATCTATCAACTGCGAGATCTGACCCTCATCATGAAGAAATGGCATCCTCAAGGCCGGCGCTTGTTTGGCACCAAGCTGCGGCCTCGATCTATGCTCATCATCGTCTTTGCTATGATAACAGCCTACTACCTCCTGTTTGCGCCCAGCACAAGTATTCAGGTTGTTCCTTCCAGCTCCCAAGGATCAGTCCCAGCGCCGCCGCCGCCAGTCCTCGGAAGCGAAGGCAACTCCAAGCCGAACGGGGCTCCTGATGCCGAGGATGAATATTCCGCCATCCACAGAGAGCTATGGGAACTCACAGCTCAGGATCTCAAGGATTGGCGGGACCCTACTGATGGCGAGGATCCAAACGATATTGAGCCCGGTTTCGAAACCGATGGAAAAGACAGAGGTTTTGGAGACCTTGGCAAGCTCCAACATGAAAAGGATATGAGGAAAGAATGGAGACATGCTTATTCCGTTACATCTAAGTGAGTATTACAAACGTCTCATGCCGATGTATTCTGACATGGATTTAGTTTCCCTAACTCAAACCACATTTATGGAAAGACCTTGGCGAACTTGGAAAACCATGAAGCTCGACCCGAAGAATTCAGTAAAGATCTTGTATTCGACCCGGACGTGGACGTCGAGTACAGTTCTGAAAAGCCAGTTCGCTATGATCCTTACCCTAAGTACAATAGTGCTGCGTGGAAGGACGCAGGATTCGCCCAATACTTTCCCTGCAAGGGTGCCACTGGAGAACCCGTCGAAGATCTTCTTGTTTTCAAGGGCAGACCTCGAGAATGGCCTCTGCCTCGCTTCGGTAGCTATGATGCTCTAAACATGGACCCCAACCTTTGCTGGGAACGAGAGACTCGACTTGGCCCTTACGGACTGCACCGTCAGTTCAAGAAGGTTGGTGGCGAACCACAACCGCTCAACTTTGATAGCGTCAACTGGGGTGATCTTCAACGAAAATGTCTTCACAGAAATGCCCAACGTTACGAGATGAATCGAGAACGTGTCAACGAGTATCTCAACATGTACCCTGAGACCGTCATCGGACCTCAGCTGCCGGAGGGGCAAGAGGAGTATGAGCAGCCTGGCCAAGCACAAATCTCGAAGCGAGATATTCCTGCGGAGCCAGAAGTCAACAACATATATGTCCCGACCCAGGCAAACTCACCACTTGTCGCAGCCAGCCCTCAGCCCAATACCCCGCCATCGGGCCAACAAAAACACGCGAGAAAGCACAGAAACCCATCGACTGGTTATATGTCGGAGCCTCGAACTGCGATCCTCCTTCGTTCCTACACCGGAAAGGACTATACCGAGAACGACAAGCAGACTATTCGCGCACTGGTCTCCGAATTGTCTCTTAGGACTGGAGGACAGTACGAAGTCTTCTTGCTAGTCCAAGTCAAGGACAACAATCTGCGCATCTTTGAAGATGACGCAGTGTATCGGACTGTTCTGTCGCAGAGCGTGCCACCTGAGTTCCGCAGCATGACGATCCTTTGGAACGACGATGTAGTCTGGAAGCTTTACCCGAAGTTGACGGATCCTGAGTCCAAGAACGTGCACACTGCTCAGTGGCTTTCTGTCCAGAAATTCAGCCAAGACTACCCGCAATTCGATTTTGTTTGGAACTGGGAAATGGATTTCCGCTTCACTGGGCACCACTACCACCTCTTGGACAAGCTTGGGGAGTTCGCCAAGAAGCAACCCCGCAAGGGCATGTGGGAAAGAAACGAGAGATGGTACATTCCTACGTTTCATGGTGAGTACGACAATGAGTTCCGACAGGATATCGAGAAGCGATACGGCGACAACGTTATCTGGGGCGCTCCTGAATTTTCATTCATCAACCCCATCGGTCCCAAGCCTCCTGTTGCGAGCCCCGCTCAGGATAACTATGAGTGGGGAGTGGGCGAGGACGCCGATGTGATCACCGTCTCGCCCATGTTCAACCCTATCAACAGTAACTGGGTCATCGCTAACCAGGTTTGGGGCTACAATGACTCGACTCACAAGTCTCAAGACATCCCTCGACGAACCACCATCGTCACACAATCTCGTGTTTCAAAGAAACTACTGAACATTATGCATGTTGAGAACCTCCGTGGCAATCATGTTGCATCTGAGATGACGCCACAGACGGTCGCTCTTCTGCACGGCCTCAAGGCAGTCTATGCTCCCCACCCCGTCTTTATGGACCGTGACTGGAAGGGTAAGTTCCTGAACAAATGGTTCAACCCTGGTGAGAACGGCGAGTGTGGTGGTCGCGGTAGTCCCATGGGCTGGGGGCGAGAGCGAAGATATATCGGCTCAACCTGGTACTACCGTGCGGTGCCCCCAAACCGACTGTACAACAACTGGATGGGTTGGCAAGACACAGGTATTGGTGGCCAGCAATGGGAACAGAAGCATGGACGGCCGTGCTTACCACCCATTATGCTGCATCAGGTCAAGAACACTGAGCCAACCAAAAACGGCCACGAAACCACCTTTGAATTAGCTTATGGTTAAGTTTAATTAGAATATAGAGTGAACTCCGAGACACGTATGTATGGCCTGATGCCGTTGTTTCTAGCTGCGGATCTGCCTGGATCCTTCAAATGAATCTTGGTAGGAGATGATTCTGTATTTTGTACTTTGATAGATAAGACCTGCTACATCGTGTGTTGGATGTAAGGGTATGATATATGCACAGTTGGCTAGGAGTTTAGGGCGTCGGTTTTTGCATACCTTGAGGATGGACGCGCAGTGTAGCTTTACTCCTTAATAGAGTCATGGCTCTCCCAGATAAGTCTTGCCATATAATTCAACTATTGCAAAAGTTTGGCACACGAGAATATCCTCAAATTGTATATCTCTACCTACCTACCTATCTCAGGTATTCTTTGCTGTACAATCAGGAGGACCATGTAGTTGCCTTGCCGAACTTTTGCCGTCCCATGCCAATGTCATCGTGAACGTCACAAAGCCATCTTACATATAATTTCCACCACCAACACTTTTGAAGTACTAATCAATCAAGAGTCGTACATGGGGTTTCCTTCAATTGGAACGGTAAGTTGTTGTGAGAGCATCCTTTCAACGGATTGTCTGCCGTGTCTTCCAGCCGCCATGCGTGCTCACCCTATACCATGAGCCCCCCTCCAAGTGTAAGATGACCGACTCTCTCTCAAACTGTTAAATGTACTTGAACCTGATGAAAAACAGACACCTACACCTAGAAGATTTCTTCTGCCGAAAAGGGGTACACAGTCTTCTCAAACTCCTGCAGCTCTACCGCGTTTTC
Organism: Fusarium graminum; assembly: GCA_013266165.1. NCBI lineage: Eukaryota > Fungi > Ascomycota > Sordariomycetes > Hypocreales > Nectriaceae > Fusarium > Fusarium graminum. The sequence goes on from JAAGWP010000600.1 coordinate 10,583, forward strand.
ATTCAACGCCTCGCTTCACCTCCTCTTCTGTTCCTAGGCCCACACAAGCAAGAACCGGCGTTGACATCGATGACGTTGAAGAGGTCGGCAATCCTAGCCACGGTAGCTCTCAAGAAAGTATCGGAAGTGATGATCGGCCCGTGTTTAAGAGACACGATCCTCTTCATGACTCCATTGAAGTCGAGTCGGATGATGCCACAACCTCGCATAATGGCAGTTTGGCCATCTCAAATCAAGAGTCAGACGCCGAAGGCCTAGATACCATCGACCGCGATATATCTAATTCTCCAAGTGTTCCGTACCAGTCTTCGCCTGTGGAAGAGAGAGAAGCAAAACGGCGAAGGGTATCAATTTCGTCCATGCCAGAATCAAGCCCCCTTGAGAAAGACGCGGCCAGTGGTGTTTTGAATGATATATACGAGAGAGACCACACACCAACTCAAGACTCGATACAAAGTATTCAAGACGCTATACCGTTACAGGACGAATCAAAGTCACTCCAGCAGCCAACGTTCCGAGTACCGCCACGCTTCAAACCAGTTGAACTAGACCCTGCGATCGAAGGTCTCCCAGCAGCATTCTCCCCTCAGCGTCGAGGAGCAAAGTACATAGCTGGGGGTCTCGCCGCTGAGCTTCAAGGATGGCTGTCGGAAGTTAAAGGGTGGGAAGGTGTAGCACTCACCACCGCTTCCACCACAAACATGATTGTCGAGGAATTTCAGCCTGGCCGACGTATGTACCTAGTCAAGGGCCGCACTGCAACCGCCCAAGGGAAGAGATATCTGCTTGCGGGTGAGGGTAGACTAACAGGGCTTGGGCAAAGGATGCCATTGAGCGTTGGGAGCGTTATTGAGGTGGGACAACCAGTGTGGGATGTGGAGTTGGAGGGTGTATCGTGGACAGTGGCATGCGACTGGGGAGTATCCAAGGAACCCTAATAGTAGTGATGTTTTATTTCAATGTTCTGTTTGGCAGGGTGCTTATGATATTATGTCGAGTTGGCGCTGGAGGAGTCAACCATTTCAAGGGTGAATCGGGAGGTTGGGCCAGTCGACATCAGTGTCGAGCATTACACTGCTTCCGCACTCACCACTCATATTGCCATTACCTTTTCGCCAACTTGATCGTCCAATCGGAGGAGCATTTCGCATCCTGATAGATCCTTTGAGCAAAGCCCTATAATACATACGACCATACCTACAGGAAAGTACGGGATCCCGTCCGCTCTCCCTTAGTCAAGCCTGTAAGGGGCGGATTAGTAGTTGGGTCGGTGACGACCAGCGAATCCCCGCTGTTGTATGTTTTTTTGTCATATCCTTTTCTGAGGTGATTTTTTTCATGCGGAGTTTCTAGTCGAAGAGGTTGTGAGCATTGGATGCTGGTGGTAGTATTGGTGCCGATGAAGCCCATTGAACCACCACAAGTGTATTAAGTAGCTTAATCACACAACGCTTCGCCTTGCAACTCTATAAACTATGTGTCGAACTCTATCTCATGCCAACGATGTAAGATCGAACCACTCTCTGCTCTTGTATGGTTTGCTAGATCTTGCAATATTCGAGTGTGATATTGTGTTACTGGCTGCATATTCCCCAGAGTCAAAGCTACTATACATTGTTATACCATATTTCGAGGGTGTAGGCATAACCTCGCTTACGCAGCCGTACATATATATATATCAGGCTGGTTATATCGAATATGAAAAGTAGACGTCCTATTTTCATCCCAATATCTGGCGATTGAGCCTATGTCATGCGCATTAATAACCAGGAGTTTCTTGAATATCATGTGCCTTGTCTAAGAATGTTGCCATTTGATTTGAAACAAACAAAAGAACAATCGATACTCCAATGAAACAGACCAAGAGTGCATGACTCATTGCGAAACCCCATCTTTACATACTCACGATTAATCAGAGTGGAGAGTTAGGTAAGTACATGAGACTACAAGATGCTGACGATGAGATGAAGCCTACAGAGCTTTCTAACCTTGGTACCGGTGTAGCATGCTATCCATGGCAATGCTTGAGCCACCTTAAATGAGACTGCGGACGTCAAGAATGGCAGATCCAACTCTCGGGGGTCTTGAAAATAATACGGCACTTTGGACTCGCTGGCTAGGTTGTCTTTGGATGTCATTGGTAAGCTCAAAGCGTAAGCTTGTATCGATTGTCCTCCACTCCTGAGCTTGACCCCTTCTACTACTATAAACAACTCAGTTTATGGAGTCTTCGGACTAGAGTCTCGGCTTCTTCTGCTGCCGTGCATAGTTTATGTGTGCTTGATTTGCGACTGGCTGATGAATGGAGTTAGCATCTTGTGAGTGTCCGATCTGATTAGCCCCATCAGTTCCACAGAGTGGTGATCACCCTTGTATGAGCCCTTTTAGTCTTGTTTTCAGCATCCCTCTCCCTTGAAAGCTGACGTCAAACAAACCCAGTCCCTGCATGCATATGCGGCTGATTGCTAAGTAGTTAGCAGTTCGGACTGAAAGAATTTATTGGCCATCAGTGGGCTTGATCATGTCTTCTCTCAAGACCACTGAGTAGAGTTTTGAGGCAAATACTAAGGCACACGATTCGGCACTTATACAAGGTGGCTAACCCTAACTATAGAGTTATCTATACTTAGGATTAACTCTAAAGGCTTGGAGAAGAAATGCATTCATTTCTATTCTTCGCAACCCCTGAGATTAGCGACAGCTTGTAAAGTAGGTAGCCACATGAAACACGTCCAGGATCTAGGGTTCTTACAAATACCATGTCGTACTAAACTCAAAACGTGATCCAGCTGCGAAAATCCGCCAGAAGAGGCAAACAAATGCGACGAGTTTGACATGTGTTGCGGTCGTTTTCTTGTTTTCTTGCTATAAGCCGGAAAATATGTTTCCGGGCTTTGGTACATATTCCGTATTCTCTCAGAGGCACTTGTGAGTCGCGATCCGTGCTTTGATACATTTCTACCTAGCTGTCTACTTGAAAACGGCATATGTATCCGTATCACTTGAGAGACATGTATAATTGACCTCGGCGCTCTTACCTCCCATTGACTGACCTGAAACAATCTCTTGATTCGCCTGTAGATGCTAAATTAGCGTTGTGACCCTACCTGGTCTCCCCATACCCAGCAGCTTGTAGGGCACCTTGTTTGATGCAGTCGAGCCCTCGGGGCAAGGAGCCGGGAACGCCTAGGGCCGTGGATGAGGAAGGACCTGCATTAGTGTCAGGTCGGACAAGATATCATATGTAATTGAATTTTGGGCAAGTCAGAGGACTAAAATAAGGACATCCAAGATATACTCTGGCTTAGGCTCTGTACGACACACAACCCACGTAGATAGTCTAATGGCATCGGCGTGACTTGAACCACTTCCATGCTTGTTCCGAACTTGTCATCCAGCACTGCACGAGTAGTCGTCGACGAGATGCACGGCCGGCTTCGGTCCGCCGATGCAGAGATTCAGAAAATTCCAGAACACAGGGATCTGAGGGATGTGCTGCAACAGGACAGTGGCCATGCCAGGGTGCTTCTAAAAACAGAGACGGGACGTCACATATTCCGAGGCCAGGAGATTGAAGGATCTGCAAGTTGTAGACAGAACGGGACATGGAAGAAAAGAAGAGAGGCAAAGAAAACCCCCATTTATCAAAAGGGGGAAAAGACGTTGGCTGTCAAATATGCTCAACATTGTAGATATATGACATGTCGGTTTTCACGAGGATGGCTAACAACACGGTATGGCATTTTTGTTGGCCATACTCATGCAGCTAACAAAGTTAAGCGTCATGATATGCTTTGCCGGGACGGGCAGACCACCTTGACCAAGGATATTGTGTGGCTGATTGCAACCCTTGGCTGAATACCCCTGTCTGTTTTGCATATAGGATTTCTATCGGATCGACTTCCCGAGAGGTGTCAGAAACGTTTCGAAGATGGATGAGCTTGTTCGTGTTGATGCAACTCGTCCGAATAGACAGAGCGAGGACAACATCAGCTTAGGCCTTTGCGGGCAGCGTAACCGCGGTGGGTCGACATGATGGGATGGATGATGGATGGCATGAGATGGAGACGCATGGTGATCTAACCAGCGCCGCAGTCACATATCCAAGTTGTAGTCTACTATGCTTCTGGCGGCGTTTCGTCTCTTCATCCTGGTTCTGATATCCTCCAGAGTTATTCTATATCCGGCCGTTACTCCGTGATAGCATACACCGCACGTAGGTGGTGGGAGGGAGGGGCAGCGGTACCTGCGTTTGAGAGTATGGTGGTGTGATGCGCGTAGACTATCTCATTTGCCCACAAATATGCCCCTGCCTGAAGAATAACACCGAGACTTCTTCTGACACATGAGACGATATGGGGAAGCTGAACCATCGCGCGGATCTGTAATGAGTCGAAGCGTGTATCAGCATAGAACTATCCGTGCGGCAGTACAGTAACGTAGCAGGCCCGTTCGCCGTGCTGGACGCTGACAGTTTGACGCGGCTGCGCCAAGTCAAGAGGGGAATAGCTGGAAACATCTGGGGAACTGGTTTGCTGGTTTAACGTATTGGGTTGGAGCGGGAGATTAGAGATGGATATTTGAAGATAAACCAATTTTACTTAGTATTTTGCATTACGATCACCTAAGTTCTACCTATTTAGTGCAAGTTAAGCGGTAGTCTGGCCAAAGTAGGCAGTAACTGCCCCTGTTTCTGATTCATGAGGCAAGTACTAACTAGAACCAATTGGCTCAGTAAGGGCGTCGGATTCTTTTTCGGACGGAAAGTGCTCTCAACTGAATACATGCTATCTAAGGTACTACCTTACCTGTACTAAGGTACTAAGTACTTACCGCTCCTTGGCACCGCAGACCCCATCAAACTACACTCTACATGTAGGTAGCTGTCGATTCACGGCAACCGTCCATTTCATACGTACAAACGAGTTCATCATATTTGTTAGCACGCCTACTTACTCTTGCACCAGAGCAGAGTCCAAGACTGTCGCACCGTAGCAGCCGACAACCTTGAACTCCGTTCGACCACCGCCTCAAGAGCCGATACCCTACACCCTCATCTACGAATATCTAACAATAGATAGAAGCCGGACCGAAGAGACGACAGAACACCTGCGACCTATTTACCCTGGCTACCGAATGCCTTAAAACGCCGCGGCTAAATCAGCTCAAGCCTGTGCATGAAACAACCCTGTTGGTCTGGGAAAGCTTCTAGGTCATTACTGACTCGGCTGAAAGCTGAAACTGTAAACCTTGTTCCGATCGGTAGCCCTGAAGCTCAACCATTGAGCCTCTTGACCATCCTCCAACCACTCGCGATGTTCCGGGTCTACGGATACAACTCACTTCGATGGCATGGGGCGTATTATCCTGTATTGGAACAAGCTGATATCCCACACTTGATCACCGTTGAGAGTGTAATGCAGATTAAGGCTAAAACTTCAGGGTTGCATGCCATGCAGCAGCTCAGGTCCATCTCAACCCCAACGAGTATCGCGTAACTTTCTGTTTCTTATTCCAATCCAACCAAGTCTCGCATACTTGACCCGCTTTTCAATCAGGTAACGACAGTAACCCGCTAACAATGGATGAAATACACACCAATTTCAACCACAACCTAGTCGTCAACTGAAGTGAATCCCCCGACCAATGTAACGCGATCGATCCCGAAATAGCTGACAGCATCGTCCCGGCTCACCTCACCTTGGTCCGGCTCTTGAATAGCCGCCTGATAGCAGCTTCCATCTTATGTGTCTCGCAGGCAGGGCGAACGCTAAGTTTACTGTAACCCCCTGGTGTCATAGAAGCATCATGCTGCTTAGTCAATATCTCGCTTTAGAGACTGGCTCTTTGATAAGTAACTCAGTTTGTAATCCAGGCGAGCCGCACCCGGCCTTGAAGCAGGAGCTGGTTGGCGTTATGCCCAATGAGACGGCAACTGACGGGGCGACCTCTTCCTACACAACGGCCTGATGCATAGTGACATCTGCATGGGGCAGCCGTCTATAGGTACTTTGTTGTGCACCTTGCTTGATGCCTCATATCGCCTCATCTTGGTTGACCTAGATGGTTTTCTGGATCGCAAGATGCTACTTAAATAGAATCACCTCGCCTTTTCTACTTCGTCCGTCCCAGTACTTGTCTAGGCTCGGCATCTCCCGATCGAACGTCGTATCAACACAGATTGGCCTTGTGCGCGCGACTTACCTCGACGCATTCACTGCCTTGCGATGTACTTCCATCTATCTGCCAGTTCTTTCTTCTGGCAGCATGGGTAACGTCCCCATACTCCCCGGGTTTGTGACACAATCATTACTAGGAAGCTTATTAGGCGATTGATCCCCTGAAAGAAGTTTTCCCGTGCTGGGGCATGTATCAACTTGCAGGCATATGCGGCTGCGCCTCCCGGCGACCCTCACCCGACGTTGCAGTTTTCAGAAAGGGGTACAGTTGCTGCTGTAGAATAAACATTCATCGCTGACTTGATAATTAGTTCAAAAGATTGGCCCGTCTATCCTGAACCACCCTGGTCTAATTGAGTATTTCGCCTTTGGAACTACTTGACCCCTGGTACGGACAATTTCTCCCCTTGTGGAGATCATGGTTCGGACGGGGCTCAACGCCATGATCTACACTAACCCGTCGTGCTAACCAGCAAGGGCCGACCGTTGCTCAAATCTGCCGACAAAACAATGGACATGCTTGGCTTGGCTGCTTCTCGAATTCTTCAGTGCAGGCTTCCTTGGCGCCACGTTGCTAGGGCTGTCCCTTTCGTCGGTCAGGACCTTAACGTTAGAATTGAAACTATTAACCACGGCTCAACGGTCAGCAAATCACTTAATTACCTTGGGACAACTCGACAAATGGTGCTAGGACACATCCTTTTGGTCATCATGGCCTAATGTATGCGGCGCCGTGCCTGTGCCACCGGACCAGGACCGACTGCCGCTCTTCTCATCACCTAGCATGTTTACCATGATGATGCTGGTTCCCGCTGCAAGCCTACGTTTTAGTTTCTCGGACCCTCTATCACCCCCAGGATTATCATTGCAGTCTCCAATCTTGCTGAGAAGTCAGAGCACCAGCCCCGGCCGGTCTAGTCTACTGATTCCATACGCCTTAAGAAAGTCCCTGATCCTTGTACTTCGTCTCTTTGATCTACACCCTTTCAGCCCTCCGTTCTCAAACCCCCTAGACCCCAGTCGTAACCCCAAACGACTACCGTCTTCAAAACCCTACCGGACACTTCATGCGCTGCGCATCTAGTCAGTGCTCTTAATGACCTACTTTTCTGTCGTAGTGGATTCGTCTCATCTCTTTCCTTTCCCCTACAGAATACATTCTCGTATGTTGCTGAGCTCAGACATCTTGACTACAACTGAATCCGGTCCTCGCCTTTAGTCCTCTTCCCTGTCACCCCGTCACTAATTAAAATCTGGGCCTTCAAACAAAGTGGTACCGATGATCTGAAGCCCTAAGACCCTAACAGTAAGGAGAGAACCTGGTTCTTGGCAAGATCAGCAACCTGAAATCTTCGGTTCAGCGGGTCAAACTCGATCTATTTGACACTCTTGCTGCTCTTGTCATCCCTTCGCTCTACGCCGAACCACGACAGAGCCTTCGTCTAGCACCCAAATGCCAAGTTTCATATAATACAGCCCCGAACCAATACCCTGGCCTTCCGGAAGACATACAAGAAACAGAACTCCCCTGACCGTCAAACGAATTGCTTCTCCAATCACTTTGTTTTTCACTTTTCTCCTTTCATTCCTTCTTCGAGTCTGTGGAGTCCATCCTAACTTAATCGATAATTATCCTGGAACGAGGTTGATACTGTTTCTAGTGCTTTCCCACAATTGTTATAAGGTTGTAGCCGATTGCAACACTCATCACAACCAAGAAAACAGTGCTGGACCTCGATATTATAGCCATTGGATACATATATCCATTATCGATCTGTTCTCGGACCAGTTGGCACCATTACTAGAGATCTGACGCTCCCAGAATACTACACCAATTGCCCTACATCCGCTTTCCCTAGAATACATTCCAACATCCTCCAACATGAAGATCGAGTCAATCCTCAACCAGTTCAACGAACTAGAGCCAGAAACAGGAAATAGCCCAGAGAGTGTATATCAGTACAGTGCGCAGGAAGAGAGGAGAGGCTCATCGTTCTCACTCTCGACTCCATCACCCGACTTCGCTCAATCTAGAACACCAACTATACGATCAGATAGTCGAACTCGTACGCCTTGGGATGCCGGTGGCTACTCTCTACCTCGAGACACTGGCTCTGCCGCGTCTGCACGTTCCCCTTTCTCAGTGGTCTCCTGGGGGGAGCAACAAGAATCGGCACGACGTCAAAGTGTGTCTAACAATCACTCTAGACAAATATCGGTGGATAGATTGGCAAAAATGAGCCTCCACGGTGCCGGAGCGCCCTACGCTCTACCAGCCCGGTAAGTGGGGGCGATTCTATAGGAGATGATATGCATACCAGGAACTGCGACTAACACTGCTTCAAGCCGGATGCCTTCGACTCCAGAAATCAATCAAGATGCTTGGACACCGAAAAGGTATATTCTTTATATCTATGTGGTATAGATTATTGGAGTATTCATGTTGACTAACAACCACCAGCAATAACTGTGATGGTCGTGTCTCCCAGCATGTGAGAAGGTAAGTTTACAGCTATGTCAGATTGAGAGTGTTTCTGTATATACACTACGCATTATGAACAAGCTTTGAAGAGAAAACATACTAATTCTGAGGTAGATCAAGTCTCTGGACCGAGTATAACACGCCTCCTGCTTCAGGTAGCCACAGAATCTCAGACAGCCGGAGTAGCTTTTCGTCTTGTTGCTCGTCTACATTCTCCGCCAGCCACTCAAGAATCTCGTCAGTATCTACCATCAGCGGAAGTAATACCATGAATGCCGGAATAGCCGATTTGGAGGCAAAACTAGAGCGTCTTCCGAGATTAACGGCGCCACTGCCTCCCGTCATCACTGCTCCACCTGTGAAGCCAGACATACGCTTGCCCAGGACGTCCAATACTGCGGAACCGTTTTCTTCTAGAAGCCCATCTGACTCAATTCTGGAGGCGAGAATGGTGAGGAGAAAGCACAATCATTTGTCAGAAGATAGAACGTAAGTCAAAAATCTCCTTATCCGCCGGAATATCACCGTCGAACGTGCTACGCCCTCGTTCTGCGATACCACATCTTTCACAGTCCCATAGCTTGGGCCTGATATCTGCTTCTTGTTTGTATACAACACCCATGAATCACATATGATGCCGTTTGTATCGTCAGAGGAACAACGGCTGCCTGTTTGAAACTCCGATCAGATGGAGGGCGCGTAGACATAACCCGGTCTTTATAGCTAGAGCAAGTCCTCCCGTCAAAGCATCACTGTCACGTTTCAAACTCGAACTCGAGACTGTGAATCATGCTGCGTTAGTTCTATAACCCACCGTCTACTGGTTCATGCGGCCTCGCAGCAAACACTCCTTCGATTCATTTGGGCGCTTCGTCCCGCGTTTATTCCTTGCGTCCCATCACTCATTACCTGCTGTCCATTGTCGGTTTCGGCCTATAAATTCTCGTCGAGGATACACTGACGCTTCTCTTCTTACCAGTTATCTGAGGCCAAACGATCACTTTCTGCAACCTCTGGACCGCGTACACAAGCGTACCATTTCAGCCCCAAACCCCGCCCAGGACTCTGCTCATTCCTTTCTTCGGACTCCAACTGCTCTTTCATCGTTTGCGTCCAGATATCCCGAGATTTCAACCCAGCCACCGCCGCAACTCAACACAGAGCCTCGTCACCCAGACCTTGAACGATATCCCTGGGCACACCAAGGAGGAAGTTCTCCAGCTCCTAGCATGGCCACCAGATCCCCCTTTGAGTCTCAAGAGAGTAGCAATGTGCTACCTGATAGAAGCCCGCAAGGTACGTTCGTAACGGCTGCTGTTGGCTCTTACAGATCGTTAACATATTTGTTTGTGGCAGGAAACACAATACCCCAGGCTAGCTCAAATGATCGTGTTGTTGCAGCATGCCGTCGCTTTAGGAAAGTAGACCTCAATGCGACCCTCGAAGGTGGTGACATATGCATGGCGGTCGAGAACTGTACCACCGGATCAGTCCCCCGCAAGGTCATTTCTCACCTCTTCGGCCGCAACAAGGTTTGTACCCGTCGCATCCCCGAGCGTGTCTGGGTATGCATGTGCCGAAAGCACTACCAGAGAATACGTTACCGTACAGGTGCCGAATTCAGTGTAACTCAGATCGGTATGGTGTACGAGCAGATTGTTCGAATGATCTTCTGGAGCCGAGGTTTAGAAAACACCAACAGGACCAATCAAGAGGGCATCGCCATTCGATCATGGACATTCTCGATTCGCAGGCGCGAGGTTAAGCGCCTGGCGGACACCAACAGTCGAGACCTTGTTCCTCGCTGGATTATGTCAAGCCTTGGAGAAGGCAAGACACACGACGAGATCCTGGACGTTGTCGAGCGTCTGCACCAGGAGATTCAACAGGGAGTGCTGAAAGAGGTACCTCCCGTTGAGTTTCTTCCAGAAGTTGTCGACGCCTTTACGAACGCACCTCCCCAACTTCAGACTCATTTCTCAAGTGGAGGCGAAGCGTCATTCTCCAATCATTCTAGTCGTTCATTGAACACTGGAGAATCAACAGAATCGCCCGCTTCATTTGTCAAAGAATCGTCACCCCTCGAGCCAGTACAGGAGGAAGGATCCATGAGCGACCACAGTAGCGAACAATCTTCATCATCACCTACGCCTCCAGCCGCTTACAGCGGGAATAGACCTGCTCACCACCCACAGTCTCTTGCCAGCGATATACCTAGTCGAGTGACTACTTACGCATTCGACGCACGATCTCCTCTCGCGGAATCTAGTATAGGACTAGACACCGATCGACGACCTAGTCTCGCCTACCAATACAGTCAGAACCCATTACCACCTCCAATAAGCTATTCCAGTATTAATCGTCAGATGCAGGCGCCAATGATCGACCACCGAAGTTCATTCGATGACTTCTCCACTTCACATGAGGCTTACAGTGAAGATTACCACCATGGCCCAAGTGAGTTTGTACTGACTGGCAGAAACCCTTCGGTACATACGACTGCTGTGCCAATGATAGACGGCGGGGAACGGGCATCACATATGGCGGTCTGCGTTGGTCACGACAGCCGAGACAACCGCAATGTTTATGCCGTACCAATTAACCCTCAGCTCAATACCTTCTCTCTCTATTCCCATCTTTATGGGCTCAGCCCTATTCAAGGCCAGATAGGTAGTCACTCGTATCAAGATGCAGCAGAACGTCATTATCAGTTTAGAATGAGCGGCGCAGATACATCGCTCTCCCCGTCAACATCCGATGCACGATCCTGCCTTGATGTTCCTCATCCTCAAGCTCATGAGCAGTACTGGCGCTCTGCCGAGACTGGGTCAAACACTAGGATCGGCCGCTCTGTGAGCCAATACAAAGAGCACACATTGGCTTGCGTTGACGAGGCTCGCCTGCATTCTTCACGCCAGGCCCCAAGGGAAGAAATCTCAAGGTCTCCAGGTGTCGGTCTAGCTCCTGAAGAGGGATTTCCGGCTACATATTCAGCATCGATCTACGGCCCGAGATACCAGCATGACTACGCGTCCACGGGTATATTCGACGGTGGTCATACTCGTGGTAACTATCAGACATTTGAGCGCAATCATTTGACTAGCAGGAATGACGAGGACTGCCAGAGCACTTGGACACCCGTTAGCAGCAACCGGCAAGGGAACAGCTTCACTGGATGAAGATTTCTAAATATCCTGAGATGGCTTTGCGCACCATATGTGTAGCGACGAGCACCCTCCGTCATTTCAGGGAGTTACTGGTACAGGCTAAGTGCCAACCACGGTGCTATCTGGTTCGATCTTATTTTAGAGCGCCCAAGTCTTTTATCATTGCCAAAGGGATGAAGCTTGCCTGAAGTTTACCCCTTTTGATAGGTAACACAGACCCGCAGTCTAGGTTCTGGCGTTTGCTATATCGACTGGCATAGGGGGAGATTTGATTTGATTCGGACACGAAGATTATGATTTGCTTGGTGGTTTAGAACTTGCTACGACAGAAACGATTATGACGGGATCATGGCGTGGACCTGCTGATTGGGGATACGCATACAAGCCAGGTTAATAGATCAAGTGAAATTAGACGAACCACCTCAATGAAATGGATGCTAGCTACTCGCCTTGGTTGGTGACACTATCTAAATTGTCTATTTTTCGGCCAAAGAGAGATGTGAAGCACGGGAAGGGGCGTAGAATCCTGATCATCACTCCCCCCTAAACATGATTATACCGCCGTCCCAGTCCTTCAACTCGCCAATGTTGGCCCTAGCCACTTCGACAAAACCGAAGCAGCCGTAAAATTTGTCGAGCCCACGCAATCCCACCAGCCAAGTGGGAACACCTGCACGATCGGCCGCCTCCAAGCCATGCTGGAGTAGTAGGGAACCATAACCACTGCCTTGGACATGAGGAGAGACACCAAGGGCAGAGAGATACCATGCTGAACGACGACGAGGAGAGTTGAGGACGTCTGGTTCAATGGTACTGAAGACACGATCATAGATTCCGATGCGATGGTCATCAACATCGCGAAGAGGAAAGAGGAAAGAGTGCAGCTTCAGGACGGCCCTTGCTATCGGGGCCATCCAAGAGTCTAGAAGGGATCCAGTTAGCTGATAGCGTTCTGAAAGATTGCGGCCTGATAGGGATACGAACGAAGTGAGAGCCATCGCTCGCGAAAAGACAAGGAGTCATCTGGGATGTGCCACCAAGTAAAGGCGACAGATGTTCCTTGGTGATCATCGAGCATGGTGAGTTTGTAGCCGGGCGTCCAGTAGCGCACTAGAAAGCGCCGAGCTACCCACATGCGAAAGGGTGTTGAGTCGATGTAACGGGTTGGGAACATAAAGTCCAGCAGTTTTTCTTTTTCAAAGCTTTGCATATAGAGGTCTGTGGCCATGGTGATATCGGCAGTGGTGCCAGGCCGTATGCGATGGAGGATTTGAGTTGTTGCCATGTGAGGATGGTTGGTGACAAGTGATTGTAGCACTAATCAATTGGAGTTGCACTGAATAGTATACAGCTATTCGAGTCGGCCTTCCAGATTTGGGTGGAGATTGGTTGGTGTTGAATCACACAAGACCAGAGGCAGATATGTAGAATAGTTACCAACTGAGCTTTAGATGGCTGCAATTGAGTAACTTCAAGTCATGTACACAAAAACCACCAGCCTCTTTAACAACTTATATAGAATCTCTTTCAACATTGTTACCATTTCGGGCCATATTTGAGGCGGTGATGAACTCACCGGCCTGCCGGAATAGTGCTTACGCCGTGTGAGTCAGTCGTCGTCCATGTTGAACCCGCTGATTGTTTCGGGTTTTATGGGGCATCACCTACCTACCTACTAGCTTAGGTAGGTGAGTAGTTATCTAATCGGCAGGGCATGCTCAACAACAAGTATCGTTTGTGATTTACATCGCGAGCTTGCTTCAATGATTATCATATTCCTTTTATCTCGTGTTACGGTCAGTATCTCAACGGTCGCATGCTACTAGAGTTTCATGAGCCTAATTTAGCATCTCAAGACAAACTCATAAGATTATCCATACAGGGTTACACGAGATCAGAGCTGAACAAAGGTGTAGAA
>JAAGWP010000603.1:0-13348 GCA_013266165.1 Fusarium graminum
ATGCCCACCCCCCCCCTAAAACAACATCATACACGCCTGACATCACTCCTACCACACCATTGTTGTCACGAACTGCCTCCTTCAAGGGACACCCCTTCTTCCCCATGCCGATCTCCTGGCCCACCATAACCGTCTTGCCATGCTCTCGCCTTCCCTGGCATCCTCAAATATCCCAGTACACCACCCCGCCGCATCGAACGAGTCTCCATTGTCTTGCATCCCACTTATACCCTTCATGCCGTAGTCGACTTCATCAGTATCGATCTTTGTTATACTAACCTCCATACAGAACTGCGGCGACGTTCTTACCAAGAAGAAACTTGACCCTCATCGCAATCGCTGCCGCGGCGCTACATTCACCTGCATTGATTGTATGGTTTATTTCCCTGGCGTCCAGTACCGATCTCACACTGTATGTACCACAGAGCTTCTTAGGAGTCAAAGCTCTCGTCGGCTCATCGCCCCTGATTCTCAGTATAATCATCTGACATCATACAGAGTTGCATGACCGAAGATCAAAAGTATCAAGGTGCCCTGTACAAAGACAAGAAGAACAACAAGAAACAGAAACACAGCCATTCCAACGACAACCAGCAGCACTATACTCAAGAGCAGCCCCCAGCCCACGTTCAAACTGGTACCAACGACAACAACAAGAACAACAACAACAACAACGCTGAAGCTATGAGCCACTACGCCTATGTCGAGGACGTTCCCGAGGACCAGTTCGGCTGGGCCGAGTACGAGGAGAGTAGTGATGATGAGGCTCACGGCGGCCCCCCGCCAGAGGCTCCGACACCTCCCTCCGCTGCCCCCGAGCCCCATGTTGATGTCTTTGAGTTCCTAGTTGGGACAGGTCAAACACCCAATGCCTCCAACATGAATATCGACGCGGACCCTGGTAACTCGCTGGTACGATACGAGCCTAAGGAGAAGAGTGATGAATTCGCCTACATGGACGATGATATGGACGACAACAAACACCTGGTTGAATACGGAAGCGCGCCTGTACCCGCTGCCGAGTTTGTTACGCCAGTCCCGAAATCTGAGAGACGGAAAAGCCGAAGCAGCACCGAGAAGAAGGACAAGAAGCGCAAGCGATTGCATGTGGATATTCCCAGCGATCAAGTCATGACAGATGCTCCACCTGTTCTGCACTCTGGACTCACTGGCGGTATTAACCGCATGATGCGCCCCGTCTACCCTCCATCCCCAGACTACTCTGGTGGTGATATGCCTGATATCTCCCCTGCGAGCCCCTTGAAGAAGACAAAGCACTCTAAAGGTTCCAAGCACTCCAAGCATGCCTCTACTAGCCACAGCCTCTTTGGAATGATCGCTGGCAGTAAGCCCAAGTCCAAGACAAAGACAAAGACCAAGTCATCCAAGACGAAGAAGAGTTCTTCGTCCAAGAAGTCTGATAAGGAGAAGAAACCCCAGCAGCTCATCGAGTATCGCCCCCAGAGTAAGGACGGCAAGACCGATCCCAGTGAAGGACAAGTCGTCCTTTACAAGCCTCGTGCCGATGTCTTCCTTAGTTTCGTTGATAAGGGCCCTGAGAGTGAGAAGGGTGTCAGCCTGAATAGGGTTCTCAAGCGCTTTCACCGTGAGCGTGAGGCTACTGGCAGCGAGCTCGGCAAGGGCAAAGAAGAGAAGGAACTTTGGAGGTCACTCCGACTCCGACAAAATGAACAGGGCGAAATTGTCCTGTTCTCAGTCGAATAAGTTCAACTCTAGCCAACAAAACAAGAAGAAGAAAAAATCAAAGGAGAAAAAAAAAAAAAAAAAAAAGATGGCGGCCGTTGAGAGTTTAGTTTGTCTCGAGGGAAGGAAACCTGTGAGGCTGGAATTGGTTTGGATCCGATCTCGGGCCAATATTTTTACTCTCTGAATCTTGCAATGTCTATGAGGTAGCGCAGGGGAGGGGCAATTCGGCAGATGATTTGGTAGGGTTTTAATTGGCTGTACAGGGTAAATGAATCAATGGGGCTCAATTGATGGGTTGAGACAGTTGAAAATTGAGATAATGGGATAAGAACGTTCATTAGATTGCTGGACATTTGTTTATATAAGTGTAAATGGGCGACATCGGGCTATTGGTGCTGTTGGGTGACTCAATCATCATCCAAATGAAAGTCTGGATAATTTCTCTTCCCCTCCCCTTTGGCTGTGCTTACAGGGGCATTCCGCTGTAGCAAAGTACCTGTCTCACCTAAAACCTCCACAACTGGGACAAAAACAACGTCATTCAAAAGTACAGTCCACACTTCAATTCAGCTTGTCAATCGGTCAATCTCTTATCCTTTACTCTTTGCCAATGGACACACGTGGTCATAGACGGCACTTTCCACGCCCGACGCTGCAAGGCACAGCAATACTACTGGGCTGGAGATTACCCTGATCCAACCGCCACTGTCCGTTGAGCCCCTAAAATTCCAGGCCCTACAGCGCCTAATTTGGATGGTGGGGTTGAATGGAGGGAGTTTTCCGGGAAATGCAAGGCTGATAACGTCTGTTTTCTCACCTTTTTGCTTATTGGGTAGCTTCAACAACAACTCATCAATTCTCTTGGATATCACCGAGTTCCTGGCCCAACTCTGTGTCTTTATTTATCCTGTTGTAATAATTGTTAATTGTTAATACTGAACCCGCCCCGGTAGTAGCCACCTGGTCTTCTGTCATCAAAATGTTTCTCTCCCGTCCTGTTCGGAACTCGGCGTCCAGAAGCATATCTCGACTTAAACCCTCACTGCCAGCCGGCCATAGACGCCAATTTACAGAGGCGGCATCGCACTCATCAAACAAGATCCAAGTTTACACTTCAGACTCCCGCGACCCCTTCCTCAACCTCTCCGTTGAGCATCATCTACTCCAAAAGACACCTCCAGACTCAACCATCCTCTTCCTCTACACTAACGATCCCTGCATTGTCTTTGGCAGGAACCAGAATCCATGGATGGAAGTAAATCTTGGACGACTCGCCCAGTTCCGAGATGATCCTGCAAGTGTGGGATGGAGTGGCGGACCAGTGCAGCTCGTTCGTCGTCGTTCGGGAGGCGGAGCTGTCTTTCACGATGAAGGGAACGTCAACTTCAGCGTCATTTGCCCTCCAGCTGTATTTGACCGAAACAAGCACGCAGAAATGGTCGTGAGGGCACTCGCCTCTCTTGGAAAGCCAAACACTTGTGTGAATGAGCGACACGATATCGTTATGGATATCCCTGATGACCCTATTGGCACATACAAGATCTCAGGTTCCGCCTACAAGCTCACTCGCCTTCGCTCTCTTCACCATGGAACTTGTCTTCTCCGGAGTCCAAACTTGAAGAACATCTCTGGCATGCTGCGATCACCTGCCGAACCATTCATCAAAACCCGCGGTGTCGATAGCGTTCGCAGCCCTGTTCGCAACGTGGGCCTTGAGAATGCTGATTTTGAGGCCGCCGTTGTCGAGCAGTTTGCGCGTATGTATGGGGACTTCCAAGTCCAGGAGGTTATCAGTGACAGGGCGCTTGAAAAGGAGATCATAGGTAAGGGGTATGGCGAATTACAGTCTCGCGATTGGATATACGGTCAGACGCCCAGGTTCACCCTTTCAACCTTTCCGTATGCTGAAGACCCCCGAGAGCGTCCGCAGCTGGACTTTGGTGTAAGTAGCAACTTACCCTGGCGGATTCATGAGGATCATACTGACATTATCACAGACCAAGCTGCGCTTCGAAGCTAGACACGGTCTTGTTGAAAAGTTTACGGCCGAAGGTGTCTCGTCTCCCATTCCAGAGGATGGCTTAGCACTGGCATCGTCATCTATCTACAACGTCTCGAGCTGGAGTACACAACTTTCTCAAGCAGGAATGACGAGCGATGATGTGACGAAACTCGGCCCATGGATGGACGACATGTTGGGAGTCCAGTTCACGAAACCTACGCAGTAAAGCTGTCCGCCAACAGGCTGCAATATGATACACGCAACGTCGGAGGCAAACACGTGCAGTCCATCTGCCTTGACCGTTTCTTTCATGCACCACCTCTTCCTCTGATCATTCCATTGTTTGGTCTCTGTCTCACTTAGAAAGTGAATCCGAGTAGGCCCGGTGACTGCCTAGTTTGTGGATTAGCATGTGAACTTGGCACACCGTCTTGGAGAGGCCACACCCTTTTCGGAGCAGAACAAAGCTATCTGAGCCTCGTACGCGTCGCGTACAAGAAGAAAATACGCGTCACACTCTCTTTGCCACTTTTTGCTAAGGGCCAAACTCCAAGTGATTGCTAGGTTATAGCAAGTATGCTTCCGACTTCCACCGGATGGGAGCTGGAGGGGAAGCTAAGGACATCACATGGCTTGTCAGCCGACCAAGGGTCTATCACACATCCCAACTCCCAACATGGACAGCCTCTCGACGGTTCAGTCTGTGCTCGACACCATCCCTCTCAGCCTCCCGCCTCTTAATAGGTGACAGCCTTCATCCTGCCTTGCTTTCAAATCCGGCGCACTGTCTAGATCTCGCAACATGACTGGCTGAGCAGTATTAACAGAGCTCATTGTGTGGTTGCTAAGCAAACAGCTGCTCTTACGGTGAGGAGAAGTGAGACACTTGGCAGAGCTATTGGCATCAGATCGCATACTGTTATGACTATTCGCATACGAAGACGAGGTTGGAATTGGGGTTGAGGGGCAAGACCCTGAAGTCCCAGAGTGGTTGCAACATTCAACATCAAGTTGTTCAGTATCCGGTTTTAGAATGGGCGACGACACCCGTACGAGTCGGCAGGTGAAGGAAGGATTCTGAGATCTTGAGATGGAGTGTCCGGGAATGCAGCCTCCGAGACATGCAGTGATGATCTTGTGAGGTTATTGCAACCCTATGGGACTTTTCCAGCCGAATCCTCTTTCTTCATGCTTGACATTCTGGAGCTAGAGAGGCTGTGCAGTGGCCAAGGCCGTGCTGATTCTTCGGGGTCAAATCTATTCCACCGGGCGCAAGTTACTGTTTATCACTGGCCTAGTAAGCTTGCAGTAAACTTGGACCTGAGCTTAGGGCTGGTATAAATCATGTAAGAAAACTATTGATAAGTTGGACAATATTACAACCTGAGTTTAATCTGGTGGTTGATTTAACTGAAAAAAGTTACGACCATGAGGCTCTAATATATCTACTCATATCAAGCTACCATTCCAAGACCTTGGTTGAGCTAAACAGGATTTGTTCTATATTTCAAACCTTGGACAAAATTAAATTCAATAAATCATAAGCCTTCTGCACACCCATTGGAAGCCGCCCGTTCCGCCAGGGTGCCAAAATCGTCCCATTCCTAAGCTCGCCGTCAGGAAACCCCCAAATTGTCGGGATGATCAATAGTTGATACAGGGTACAGTAACCACTTGAACAGCTCTCACCAAACGACGACATCATTTTTACGTTGGACTAAGACATGTCTTGCTCTCCACACCCACCGGCTGTATGAGTGGTTGGATGACGGATGGGATCCATGCCATGCTCCCCCATCTCTCCTCACCTTTCAAGGATCCGCCAAAAGCGAGCATGTTGTGCATAAGCCTACCCCAGGCTCCGCAGGTTCCCGAGCCCAACAAACGACCTATGGGATGACCCAGTTCGATATTCATAGTCTACAGTTGCAGTTACAGTTGCGGTCGCAGTCGCAACTCAAAGGCAAGTTGTGCATTCCCGCCTGTGGCGTTCAAGGATGTGTGCATCTAAGTGATAGGCCTCGATCGAAAGACGGAGCAGAGCATGTTCGAGCAGAAGCCGTGGAGAGGCATTCCTCGACATGATCTTGCTACTTTCTGAGTCACGTCAGGCGTCAGAGTGCAGGACTCAATACCGTCTTCACGTCGTATCAACGGTACAATACGGTGTCTCAGTACCCTGTACGATACAGCCACAGCCTAGTGTTTGCTAGCCATATGATAGGCTCGCATCCTTCCAACTTGGGATTTTTCCTACGAGCCACGCGGAGCGCTCGGGCACTTGGTGGTGTAGTCGCTTGTTTTTCTCCTCAAGAAGCCCCTGGTCCTGTTATGATGGTAATCGCTCACTGGCCAGGATTGATTATACAAGGTAGTGGTCTAAGTACCTACGAAACTTTGTGTCTCATAGACTGATATCAGCAAAACTCAATTTCGCCATCGAACACCAATCTCGACAACGGTAATTATCTGTGTCGTTTCAAAATGTTATCATGACTATCTGTGTCCGCGTGCGTCAAACAAAGCTTCATGCAGTTTGGTTCATGGATCGCTGTCTCCAGGAATCAGTAGCTCCTGAGTTTTAGCTGCCGTGTACTGCTGGATCTGAAGATCTCATATTGCTGCTCTAGCATCTCCGCAGGAGAGGGGTACGAAGGTTTGGCCAATAACATGGGCTGCGTGCAGGGGCAAGGTTTATGTCTGTGTGTTTTCAAAGAGTACCTGGAGATGAAGTCCTTCTCACAGTGCACTTGAATCTTTTCTCTAGTCTTTTATTACCGACAAACGTCCGTCCAAAGTTCCACTGAAAGTCAGCAAAGCATGGTTGAGATGGGGTGCCTCTGCTTTTCAGTAGACAAGGGTCTAGTCCCTGGTAGAGCCTGAAGATATGACGAATCACTTTTGTGCCATTAGAGCAGGAGCCGTTGGGGGAAATGTTGACGTATAACAGCAGACCTAAGACATGCAGCGTCGTACAGACGACTACCCCTTCCAGATAGCAAAGGCTACGGCAGGCAATTCACCTCTAGTGAGCGCCGTCAAAATAGAGATGATCAACATCCAGCAGCAAGAAGGTTGCAGCCAACTTGGTGTGACAGCCGTGTTTACTGAGGAAAAAGGCGCTGACCATAGCTGCTGAACACTGAGACGGCACAAATTTGCTGACCTTGTTTTAATATCATATATGATAAGGAAGGATACCAAAATGGAAATGCGTACATCGTTTGTGCTTCTGTGTTTTGGGAACAAGAGTGTGAAGTGGCGTCAACGTCATAGACTGGGCTGGTCAATTAACATCTTTAATGTGGTATGATACTTCGGGTCTCTCAAACGCCTCTCTCATTGATTATGATTCGTCTCTCCATGGCTGAAGCTACATTTCCTTGGCAATATAACACTCCAAACCCTTTGTCAAGATCATGACGAAGGAGGTGTAACCCCGTTGCGTCTTCTGCAGTCCCGTCGCTTACAGCGGGACAAAGGCCGAGGTCTTTGAATCCAATTAGGGTCAATTTGGGTATCACGGCCGGGACGTGTATACAGGACAACAACTGCAGACCATTTGCTGAAGCCGATGATCTCAATGTCGTACTCACAGCGGAGACGTATTTGCGGCAATTGGATTATTGCTCAGAGAAATAAAATAGTATATTCCGTAAACTCTCCATCAATAACCCTTGAAGTGTGCTGTGCCCATGCAAGGCAGGCAGGGACAGGCTTGACTTGGAGGTGGATGATTCGTCTGCCGATTCAATACTGGTTTTGCAAAGGACATGTCCAGGTGAGTTAACAACCGCCACGTTGAATGCAGGAACTCCAAGTGCTGCGGTGCAGCGGCACATTACACAACATGATAGCGGACATACCTCGAATGGGAATATAAGAAAAAACATAGACTATGCTGCAACTTAACTATCCAATGACTGGCAGTTCCAGTACGTATCTGCTCAGACGGCTTGCACAACACTCTTTAGCTCTCTTTCCTCCTCAAATCATCCTGTCTAGAGCAGAGATGAGAGCTTGATGAGGTTGTTTTATTGCACATCTCGCAGAGAACATGGACAAGGACAAGAGCTGGTCCGTGGCCTCGGCTCTCAAGGGACGGAACGTAAAATGCACGGTCGTCAGGCAGGGATAAACGGCGCGGGCTATGTTAAGTCGTCGTTAAAGCGGACACCACCCCGCTGTCGACGGCCCATCGCACACTAGCGACTTATTACGTCTTTGTAGAATGTAGCATCTGAGGCGGCTCGAACAAGGGCATGGCTTTGCTGTGTTTTGATGGTACGGAGCGCTTGAAAAACAGTTAAATAACCTGTCAGCTTATCGGAGCATATATCGGATACAAGATGTGTTTGGGGTGTGGTCATGATCGAGTATGGCCGACATAAGCCATCAGGAGTGATACGAAAGCCTGTGATGATTCAACAATTCCCAAACTCTAGACTCGATATACAGTCCCCAGAGATCAGATATGACCTAGCGTTGTGCATCTGCCCGCGTCTCTTCTAATACCCATCCCTGCCAAAGAAGCACTGCAGCGCCGCATCCAAGTGAATCGAGACCGAAGCAGGCGCCTGCAGTGCCATCTCCCAGAACCATGACATGCGTGCGAGCAACAGTCCTGATTACGCCGGCACGACGCAGGAAGGGTCTGCAATCTTTCAATAGGGGATGGCATTCAGGCCGTTAAACAGAAGAAGGACTCGCAATAAGGTTTCAGGCTGTTTTGATAACCCAACCATAAGGCTCCGGCAACTTTTATTGAGGCGCCAGGGGACAGACGCAAGGTGCCGTTGGCAACATGCTGCTAGCTGGTTCCCTGGTGGGCAGATATCCAACAGAACATGAAGGTTGTCTTTCAATCCCTGCCCTGGCTCCCCTGTCAATCTGGTCGCGAACCCCTGATTGTGTTCCATTGCCAGTGAATCTCTCAGGGACGGGGCCCGCTCGGTGCTCCGCTCATCGTCCGAGCCGGGCCGGTTTCGAGGCGCTATGAGCCATACAACTCCTCTGGCTTGGAGGTACTCCGTAATCATGTCCCTATTGTTCCATAGAATATCATTCAGCTTTCCTTTCTTGCGGGGAAGATTTCCCAATTGACTTTGAGGGTCTTGAACTCTCGCTCTTTGCAATCGAAGATGACCCTATTGTTGCTCATGATTTCTGACTCCTGATGGATTTCGTAAACATGACCTGACAATCATTGGCGATTAGGTACCATGTATTTACTCTCAGACTGGAGAGACTCTTGCAAAGGCTCGGCAGCGGGACTGTACGCTCCGGTCACCCTCAGCCGGAGAATGCAAAAGTGAACCAACAACTCGATGTGTCTTGAAATTTGCCTATTAATACGACCCCTGCTTTTCTATGGCGTTCCAAGACATGAGAGATGCAGCTTCCTCCAGATGGAGTCAGGGTTCTTGGAGAGCCACTCTGATGTTGGACTAGTCTTTTGCCATGATCCCAGGTTCTTATCGCTGTGAGAACTGGTCTTGGCTTTATTTTCACTAGTAAGCTCGGTCCAGATCGTTCCGATGTCTTGTATGTTGGTTGCGTGTCAATCCTCACAGGTGTTGGCGGTGGTTAAAATCGCTAGCTCGCCGTCATGATCAAGTGATATTGGGCGTGACTGCCGCTACGGCGTCCGAAAGAAATTGGGGTGTGAGCTCGTGTGGGTTGGTCGTCCATAATAGGCGAGGTTATTGGGCTTCTGGGTGGTATCGTGATGGTGCCTGATGTTCGAGATCTCCAACTTGCGCCTGGAGGAATGGTTTGGTCAATGGGTAAGAGGAAGGTGATTAGTGGATATCCCCGGAGTACCTGCCGTCTTGCATAAGTTGCAGCTGAGGGAGCCACATGCGTCAGGAACGCAGTTGGTGGAGGGCAGGAAGGGACGGGAACAGAACAAGGACCAGGACCAGGCAGGATCATTAATCAATTTACATTTCAAGACATCTTGACTTGACTTGAAACCAATACCTAACCTGAGTGAGACTATATACGGATACCTGCCAGTGATATCAGACTTGACAATGAAATACTAGCCATGCGTATTCGGAGTTAATAATATTCTACCTAACTACGGATAACTTGTGTAGCCCCTCATGTATCATCTTGTGCGAGAGAATGGACGAAAGCTACCTAGAGGGTATCGAGACTTGACCGTTCGAGGCGTGGCAGAAATATTTATGTAAGGTGCAGATTCATTTGATGCCACACCTACATAAACTTTTCTGTCATCTCTTCCCCAGAGATCATTTCTTGTGATGAGGGGGAGGAAACGACTACAAACAATGAGTATTGACCGGTGGGGGGTCGAATGCCGGTCTTGTGCAGCTGCATACAGAACTAAAACTCCAAGGGTTTGTTAGAGCATGCTACTACAATAACTAACTACATCGTGGCGAGTCATTGTCCAATTAATTGAGCTGAATAATAGAGGCTCAAATAAAAACATGAAATTGTTCGTCCAGTTGTAAGTTATGAATCTATGTATTTTGATATGACCACAAAATCTACACCGACACGATACTCTTTTCCCTGGAATGCATGTGATTCACCCATGAACCAAACCATGGACCCTCCACAAGCCCCGAGCCCGGAGGTTGGAAATAAGAAAGGGGGCAAGTGCGAATTACCGACTCTGATCGACACGACGGACTGGCTAGTTCGTCGTTGTGCATATTGGGTACGCTCTAAGTGAAGTCTATCTCCGTCGATGTTGTTGATCGTGGCAACCACATGTCATTCAACAGCTGTGCTTCGTAGCACGATTATGCGCAGTTGTCCATATCTCTCCACTCGTAATAGATATTCGCTAGACCTTTGCCCTAGCTCAACATGATGGTCGAGTATTCAGGGCTGTTGTGATTCAAGACTGAAGGTTTTCGACTGTGATGCCCATCGGCACGCGAGCACAACCCATTTTCGAAGAACCTGATCAGCCATGTAGGAATACAAACAGGAGAGAGAGAAAAATATCTCAACTTGGAACCGCCTGTCTGTAAAGCGAGTGCCCTGAATCGGATTGGCTTTGGGTCCTGCAGCTGTGACGCAGACGGCGGCGTTTACGGCGGCGTAGAACGACCACCAGTGGTGTTCTTTTTTCGATGCGGCAGGCATGGACAACTTCCGTTGAACCTCTGAAACGAGGCTTTTTATCTAAGTAAATTCCATTCTGTTGGATACCAGAGCGAAAACGCAAGACACGGCTAGTCAACCAGGATATCCCAGGCCAATCTAAGATACGCCAAAGACAAAAAGCAATGAGGGAGCAAAAAACCTGCACTCACAGACGCGGATCTTATCGGGGTTGAGACAGGGGAGCCCCAGCATCAGTGGGTTCAGCAAAAAGGCACGATCGGACTGAGGGGTATAAAAGACTCAGGCTATTAGGAAGAGGTGATGAAAATAGCTAGGTATAGCATCCAACAGATTCATGATAAAAATGTCCAGATATTTCTGTCTCTTGTTCCAAGATGATTGAGCTTTCTGGTACCCTCAGCCTGACAGAGGCCCTGTCAAGCCAGCCAAGCCACCGAACCCCCAACACGAACCTGATGAACCGAGCAATCGCAAACACATGAAAGTGAGAAATGGTAAACTACCATTGGCTGAGTGGTACGATTGCTTATTCCTTGTTCCATTGGTTGATTTGTGTTATCTTATCATCAGTCGGGTACATGAAGTCATTGTGGTGATCAACTATTTCGGTACCGTAGACACAATAACCGAGTGGTGTGCTGGAAGAATTACCTGGAATCTCCTACAGATCCATGGATTGTTCCAAGGCTTTCGCAGCTCGATTGACGCATCTCGACCTGGTCTGGCAAGGCAAGGTACAATACATAAACTTAAGTTCCCGTCTCCAGCGAAACGCGGCCCCGCCAATGGTGACGATACATATATGCGTACGGTTTGAGGGCAGTGTGTGTACGGTATGTTTACGTTTATGGTCTACAAGCATCATAAAGAAAGAATCGCTCAAAGATATATGACAGAAAAACTTTGATATTTTTACTATAAAATGGTACCCTCTTGCCTGAATTCTTTTGTCTCTTAGCCCAGGCGCCCAACTCTTTTGTCACCCTCTGGTCGCGACACCGTCCCAAAGATACGACTTTAGCGATTTCACAGTACGAATCAGGGACCAACGATAGGAGTAGTCCAGGTATCTCAAAGTGCCCACTTCTTCTTCAGCATCACCGCCTCCCGCACTTGGACCCGCAATTGAATCGCTTACCGGGCTGTTTGCTCGAGTTCCCTGGCTGTCCCCATCGCGTCAGCTATTTGCAATGGTTCACTCCAGCATCGATCTGTCATTTCTGAATTTGTCGTGTGAATGCTAAGTAGCTGCGAGTATCACCGCTGTCCTTGATGGGGAGGCATCTCCGAGGTAATAGATGCGTGTTGGAGCATGTTTTACCCATCGAGTCACAACGCGCCAGGGAGTTCATTGCACAACCCGGGTTTTTCTTACCCAATGTCAATCTCCCTACGGTGTCACCCAGCTGCAGCATACTGAAAATCGTCAAGCCCAAAGCTATCCCAGCCAGCCAAAGCGTTGCCAAGACATCTGGGGCAGGGCCAGGCGATGCTCAGTGCTACCGTCGCTTGAGAAATTCCTTGTCGGTCGACCATGTCCGAGCCTCGCTTCAGACTAGTGGTGGGTTGTTATTTGATCATGAGAAATTGGATCGAATGATGAGCCGAGTCAAGACGCGCTTCAAAATATTTCTCTTCATGGCGAGAGATACCTAATGCGTAGTACACCAGCGGCGACGACGACGGCAGCATATGGCCATCGAGGAACGGTAGGGGCCAAATCCTTGAACGCGGTCGGTTCACTCCGCAGTCCAGCAGAACAAACATGGTCGTCACAGAAAAAGTGGAAATGGCGGCTTGGAGAGTGAGCACAGTACTCTCACACCCTTACTGGACTTGTCCAACAGAGAGACGGTGATGTCTAACCTACGAGGCAGGTTCTCCATGTATGCCGTAGATACCTAATCATCGACCGTACCTTACAGTGTTAGGCTGCACATGGAAAACGTCAATACTAACGTCAGCTATCTGCGTGGTTTATGGGTTCGACTTGTTGTGCTGGCACTCAATCCCTCTTTTCTGCTGGGGACAACGAAACCTCGCTCGGGTTGAGCGAAAACGGACAGACCTGTGAGTTGTACTTCGGTGACGCTGGATATTCAGCGAGGTGGAGTGGATAAGATAGAGAGAGGGGTGGTCTTTCTATCCTTAGGGTAGTGGGCGAAGCAAATGGTATCTCTTGGTCCAGGGTTGATCTGAGAATGGTGAGGTACGTAGCTCGTAGTGAGGGAGAGCAAGAGAGCAGAAGGTGAAGCATGGCGCCATGGGTCGAAGCACAGACCACAAATCTCGCACGGTATTAGGTAGAGACTTACCACATTTGTACCGCTATCTCATCGAGTTCGGCTGCTCTAGCCCACTGGTCGTCCTCCTTCATGGTCGCCACTCTAAATCACACACCATTCAGAGTTGTAGCGAGAGATGGCTTGGCGATGCACAGGCAAAGGCGACGGACACTGTGCCTTCCCACTTTCAGTTCGCCCATACCCACCTCCATCATCAGTAAACGGGTCCAACACCAACTAAAAAATA
>JAAGWP010000604.1:0-15774 GCA_013266165.1 Fusarium graminum
CATTATAACTAGAGTAATTTAAGTACTAGGGCTATATGATAGTGAATAGTGCTTGTTAAAAATTATATAGAAACTTGCACTTTTCTGATAAATCAAATATAATAAGTAAACCTAGGTTTAGAGTTCAACGCTAAAAAATACCACATCCCTCTAGGATGTTTGATTGGAAGAGGATCTGCACGCATGTACGTTGGCGACAAGAACCCTGCAAACCAGCCAAACCGTATCAAGCTGTGAGTGCACAGTTTATTTATTTTTCTTCCCAAGATGCCGAGGTCTGCAAAGACTTCGACTCCATAGTCCCGCACAGGTCACTCGGAGACCTTCGGTTGCCCACGAGATCCTATCTAAAATAGTCATCATACGGCTGCGAGCTTAGTTCACGATTGGAATGCGCGCCGAACTTCGTGGGGGTTGGGAGCGACTCAGAAAAAAGCAGAATAAGTCCCCCGTTCCTCGACAATCGCTGCCGACCGCCGAGCCAAGTCGAGTTTCATCCACTCTAGGTGGTTCCGAGCTTCAAATACCCCATACCTCCCCGAGCTCCCCAAGCGTTGCTCCCGATGTTGAGAATACTTCCAACGGTTCTCCCGATGTTAACCTTTCTGTAAACGCGAACTCCGTTCCACCTGCCGCGACGATCCCCGAGATCTCAATTACGGTGTCGATTTGTCCTCAGGTATGCCCCCCCGCAAATCCGACCCCTCAATACTCACCAGGTATTCTCCAGACCCCAAAGCCAAACCACCAGAGTCTCCTCTGGGACCGAGCATACGATGAGCTCAAATCTCAAGAGACCGAGCTCGTCAACGCATACGAAAAGTTATTATCCGCTAAAGCTGATGATGTCGACGCCGTCCCGAACGAAAACACAACTAACAACATCGAAACTTTGCCGCAGAAGCGATGCAGTCAGATGAGGAAGGTTGCTGAGCTAGGGCTGGAAAAGACAAAAAGAAGCACGGCTATACACGAGAAGATCAACGGCGCGATGGAAATCGTCTACCCGCTGAAGAAATTGGTCGATCAAATTGTCCCAGTCATACCTCAAGCAGCGGTCCCATGGGCTGGTATCTCTCTAGCGTTTGAAGTAAGTCTTATCCAAGCAATGATTTGCCCATCACTAAATAGTTGTAGATATTCGCCAACCCTTTTAAAGAACCCGGAATTAATCGAGATGGTCTCATGTATGTTATCTCGATGATGAATTGGTATACAAATCTGCCAGAACCTACCCTCGACGACGACGGGTCAGAGATGCAAGAGCATCTTCGTCAACAGCTGGAGGACCATATTTTGGAGTTATATCAAAAGCTCCTTTCGTACCAAATCAAGAGCGTATGTTGTTTCTACAAAAACGGCTTGAGCAGGTTCTTGAGGAACGTTATTAAACTGGATGACTGGAAGAGCCAAATTGACGCGATTGATGCCGCCGAAGCAAGGTTATTGGAGGATATCAAATCCTCACGAGATCAGTCAATGGTGGACGAGCTCCAGAAACAGTCCGAGGCGGCAAAGACCTCATACCAAGAGCTCCGGAAGATTGCATCCCTCATCCACCGCGAGATCTACCACAGGGAAGCTAGGGATCACGAAGTGGACAATAGGGAATGTCGGAAGCACCTTTACCTGACCGACCCCTCCCGTGACAAAGAACGAATCCTCGAATCAAAGGGAGCTCTTCTCCGAGAATCCTACAGCTGGATTATCGACCACCCTGCGTTCCAGGACTGGCAGACCAATTCGCAACACCGACGACTGTGGATCAAAGGCGGTCCTGGCAAAGGGAAAACAATGCTACTATGCGGCATTATTGAGGAACTGGAGAAGAATCCCTTTAGTCGCCTATGCTACTTCTTCTGCCAGGCTACCGAGGAGAAGCTTAGTAATGCCGAGGCTGTCCTGAGAGGTTTGATGTACCATCTTGTTATACAGTACCCGTGGCTTATAACGCACGTCCGCGGCTTATATGACAACAGCGGTGAGAATGGGTTTGTTGACCACAACAGCTGGGTGACCTTGTGCAAGATCTTTGAGTCCATGCTGGGTGACGAGCGCCTGGATCAAGTCACGATTGTCATAGATGCTCTTGATGAGTGTTTAGGAAATCGTCCAAAACTTCTCAAGCTTATCCAAAGAATATCAGCTGGGTCACGCGCCAAGCTGATTGTGTCAAGTCGCCCATCACAGGACATCGAGGGGCTTCTGGAGAACGATGGCGAACACGCCAAGACTCTCCCGCTTGAGCTCAACGACGACCTCATATCCAATGCTGTGGAAAGTTTTATCGATACAAAGGTTAGGGAACTTACCCAACGGGGACCTTACAACAAGGACAAAACAGTTTGTAAAATGGTCAGGAACTATTTGATCAAGAACGCAAGCAACACTTTTCTCTGGGTGGCTTTGGTCTGTCAAGAGCTATCAAGCTGGAAGATTAGCCGCAAAGACCACGTAGAAAAGGTCCTCGAACAATCGCCCCCTGGTCTTAACGAACTATACAGCCGCATGCTCGATAGTATTGAAGGATCGCTGGACCAGGAGCTTTACAAAGAAATTCTGACTGCTAATTCTGTGGTAAAGCGCCCCGTGACTCTCGGAGAGCTTCTTCTCATCATCAACCCCAAGATGGCCTCCAAACTCGATTTGTCACAGTTACAGGGAGTCGTTGGTCTCTGCGGGTCATTTCTGCTTATACAAAACGACGTTGTTTACTTCATGCACCAGTCTGCCGTAGACTTTCTCCGAAATACAGGCTCCCCAAGGCTTCCTAGCCTTCTTTGCAGGCATCAATCTATATTCGAGAACTCGCTACATGCTCTCCAAATATCGAAGAAGCTGAAACGAGATATCTATGGCTTGGAGTGTCCTGGAGTCGCGTGGAGTGACATCAACCCGCCTGAGGATGATCCTCTGGTAAATCTGCATTACTCCTGTGTCTACTGGGTTGATCACCTATGTGCCCTCATGCAGGAAGAAAGACAGGAGCCAACTCCAGGTGATCAAGAAAATGTATCGAAAATATTTTCTTTCCTCAAAAGCAAGTTTTTGTTTTGGATAGAGGCTTTTAGTCTATTGGGCCACACTCATGAGGCTGTGCTAGCCGTTCTACAACTCGAGAAACTGATGGTACGCCGGGATATGCTGCCAGACTTCCAAGATCGTAGCTGACAGTCAAATAGGTTTCCAAGTCAAGTTTGGCCAACCAAGAACTTTCAGAATTTGTTCATGACGCTAATCGATTCATACTCTATTACAGAGAGGTTATCGAGAGCCATCCATTGCAGCTCTATGCCGCAGCCCTGGTCTTTTCGCCCCAACAAAGTGTTGTCAGAAACAGCTTTCGAGATGAGGCTCCTAGGTGGGTGGACAAAATCCTTGGTCTAGAGCCAACATGGGAAGCTTGTTTGCAGACTCTAGTATGCTACCGAAATCTCCCTTTCTCTGTGGTTCCCTCACTGGCTTATTCTGCCGATGGACAATGGCTTGCCGCCGCTTTCGGCAGTGGCGCGATGGAACTCTGGCATGCTGATAGCGGCACCTGTATGTACACAGTTGTTGTGAAGGACGACGTCGAATGCAGGTCATTTACTGAAGATTTCGGATTGGTTGCCTTTTTAGCCGACGGTAGGTCACTGGTGTCAGGTTCTCGGTACGGAACCGTGAAAGTCTGGAATTTGGAAGATGGTAGTTGTGTCTCTGAGCATCAAGCACATTCATGTACCGCTCATGTAACAACTATCTCATCCGACGGATGTACATTTGCATACATTATCGATGAAGATATCCTCATTTGGAGTATGAAGGACGAGATCCCTTCTCGAAAATGGGAGAATGTAGCAGCCCTCTACTCGCCGATAGCTTTAAGCGCTGATGGCCAATGGCTTGCTTCAACATCTGAGCACTGCATCGTGTTGCGGAACACGTCGACAGGTGAATCTGAGCAAATAATAACAGTGGAGAGTAAGGTCTCTTCTCTGTCATTCTCGTCAGATAGCCAGTGGATCGCATCGAGTGGCAGGTTCACTCATATTTGGGAAAGAAAAGCCGGCCAGTGGAAGCTGAAGGTCACATGTGAGGTAGATGGAGAACAGGTGGATGGGTCATGCTTGACTTTCTCGTCAGAAAACAAGTTTCTAGCGGCTCATGACGGATTTAACATCAACGTTTGGGACACAGCGACAGGTGTCGTTACCCGGAAAGTCGTCTATCCATATTGTCATCCAATATGCTTCTCGCCGGACAGCCGAAAACTTGTATCGGCAACAGGCGGAAATGTCAAAATCTGGGATCTGTCGACAGATCAAGAGGGCATATCACCGGGGCATGAGCGAGGTCTGTATAAGCTTGACAGAGATTCCGTTGTGGAACACTCCTATAAGGCTCCATCAATCAAGTTGTGGAACACAGCAGACGATGAGACATATATGGAGTTCAACGAAGTAAATGTTACTTCTGTGGCGATCTCCAAAGAACACCACATACTTGGATCAGTCTCTGACAACCGAAGAATCAAGATTTGGGACATCAGGACCGGTGCCATCGTGCAAGAACTTCATTACCAAAAGGAAGACCAGACTGATGACGATGATTATGGTAGTTCGGCCATCGGAGCCAAGTCCTACTTTGCTACAAGTTCTAGGACTTCTGTCAAGGTCTGGGATATGGCTGACGGCCATTGTGTCTCAAGCTTCGACAATTGCGGCAAGCGGTGTGAGCACATGAAATTTTCGAATGATGCTCGATGGATGGCATGTGCGTGGGAATATTATGATGCAGAATACTTCATTGATGTCGATATTTGGGACACTGCAACATGGAGACCCGTCTCAAAAGTATCCCGCCTCCGGACCTTTAATCTGGACCTGAGCTTTTCCGCAGACGGCCAACGACTTGTGATATCTGCAAAGTTCAACTCGGCCCCCCATATCTACGTATATGAGGTGGGATCAGGCACCGTCTTGCGACAGTTTAGGGCCGACACAAGATTCAGAATCATGGCAGCTTTTGACAATAAGCTTCCACGACGGTTGCATACGCAATATGGTTACTTTGACATACCTCATCGGCCGGACACTGCACTATACAAGGAAGAAGCGATGCCCCCTTTTTGTGGTTATGGTCTCAGCACGGACGAATCATGGATACTTTTAGACGGGTCACGTTTACTATGGATCCCCCAAGAGTACCGACGCACGCACGATTCTCTTCAACCTCCAATCGTGTATAGGTCGAGTGTCGTTTTCTTGAGAGAACGCCATGAC
This sequence comes from Fusarium graminum, assembly GCA_013266165.1. Lineage (NCBI taxonomy): Eukaryota > Fungi > Ascomycota > Sordariomycetes > Hypocreales > Nectriaceae > Fusarium > Fusarium graminum. Next base: position 5,265 of record JAAGWP010000604.1, read on the forward strand.
CCACTACGAATAACCTTTATCCCAACTCACTAGACTACTCATTTTATTGAACTTTACGTACGAATATGGAGCCAAGGGAAGTAAATTCTTGTGTGCAGGTACAAGTCAGATCAATATAAAGGGTTCGATTTCAGTCGAATCGCAGTCAGCGGTCCCTGTCAGATGGCCAACAATTCTGGGGGCTGACAATATATGGCGAACAGGATTGCCGCAATTGCTAAAGTCTACACAAATGGGGTTTTAATATTCACTATTATTAATCTATGATCCTTTGTCCAGCTGGGTCCCAGTTTTGGATGCACGATCATCGGCCCGTTCCTCCAACGGTCGGCGTGACGGGAATAGCGTTGAGTGCGTGAAGCGCCACGATGGTATATCCGAAATACGGAATGTTTCTTTGTAGATCTCCATGTTTTCTTCCTTTAAACGCACTCGGCAGCTCCCTTCCCATGCCGTAACCCTGCAGTCGAACTCAGTCACCAGAAAACGATCGTCAAGTTAACTACGTAGCGTATCTATGATATGAATCTGAACCGGAAACAAGAGATCGACTTCAATTGACTTTATGGCCGCTCGCCCCGTCGTAGCCTAATTAAGGGCCTTGCACAAGCGCTACACTAGAAGGACGCAACCAGGAAGCTCCGCGCCAATCAGATACCCCGAGCCCTTGTTTCACTGGCCTCAAACCCTGATAATGACATCAACGATCTTGCATTCTCAACGATGACTCGATTGAAGTACGATTCTGTGGCGTGAGATATGCTCCGGGGAGATTTGCAGCCGGTAGCTGTTGGCGTTTCCCCGACTACTTAGACATTCCATTGCTACCCCTCGCAATAAATAGAGGCGTGAGGTTACGCAAACCTGCAAAACATCACCCGAATAACCAGTCTACATCATGCCTACCGAAACGACCAAGCTCGCTGGCGATGAGATACCGACGTCGGAACTTGGGGACGCACAGGGCTCCAACAGGGCCCTCCTCTACGGCCTCGACGGTCTGACCCTCTACGAGAAGAAATGCGTCCTCATCAACCGCGAGATCGATGCCCAAGGGATGGGCAAATACCAGTGGTACATCTGGACACTCTGTGGCTTTGGATACTTGCTTGATCTCCTGTGGGCTCAGGCCTTTGGTCTAGTGCTGGGACCGCTGCAGCAGGAGATGGGCTTTGGCTCCGACGAGTCGGGGAATATTTCGACCAGTTTTAATGCTGGTTTGACGGCCGGTGCCTTTGTTTGGGGGTTTCTGGCGGACATCATTGGTATGACCAGGTCCTCTCACTGAGAATTCCCTGTGATAACTTTTACTTACGATATTAGGTCGTCGCTGGGCATTCAACTTGACGTGTCTTTTCTCGTCTGTCTTTGGACTTTGCCTGGGCGCGTCCAACAATTACAACACCTTTCTCGTGCTGACTGCATTTGTCGGGTTCGGTGTTGGAGGAAACATTCCCATCGACACAACAATCACTCTCGAATTTATTCCCCAGGTCAGTCTACACCGAGTAAATATCTCCAGTAACTAACACCCCATAGAACAAACGCTTTCTCTTGGCGTGCCTCTCAGTCTTTCAACCCATCGGGGTTGTCATTTGCAGCGCCATTGCTTTTGGCTTCATCCCTGTTTTTGCCTGTTCTCCCAACTTCTCCGAACGCAACCCGCTGGAGTCGTGTAATCTGACCTCGGCTGGACAAGACTGTTGTCGTCGCAGCGATAACATGGGATGGCGATATCTTCTCTTCACCATCGGCGCAATCACGCTTCTGGTATTTGTTGTTCGATTCTTTGTCTTTAACTTCCGCGAGTCGCCAAAGTTTCTTGTCTTTCGCGGAAATGATGCCGAGGCTATCAACACTCTCCAGCACATGGCTGAGGTGAACAAGACGCGATGTGGTCTCACGCTCGAGCTCTTTGAGTCTCTACAATCGGACGATAGTTCTGTTGGCAGTGGGAACAGTTCCACTCCGGCTCTTGGAGCTGGGCAGAAGCAGCTCAACATCGCATGGTCAAAGAAGTTCAAGCTTGAGATGTCTCGCTACAAGATGTTGTTTGCCAACGCAAAGATGGCACGACTTACAATTTTGGTGTGGCTCACATATATTATGGACTACTGGGGTTTCACCATCGCTGGTAAGTGAAAAGGGATAACCGGGCTGTAAGGATACTAACGATACTTTAGGATTCTATCTACCAAGTATCCTAGCCCTCAAGAACGGCGCCGAGAATGTCAGTTTGACTTCAACCTACGCTGCATACATATACACTTATGCCCCTGGTATTGTGGGAGTACTCCTTGGCGCAATGATGTACCGTGTGCCAGCCTTTGGACGAAAGTGGACCATGGTGATTTCTTCGGCTCTGATGGGAATTTCCATCATTCTCTTCTCTACAGTTGATACGCGTGCCAAGAACGAAGGACTGTTTACCATGGAATACTTCTTCCAGTCCATGTTCAACGCTGTCTTGTACGGATGGACTCCAGAAGCATTTCCGGCTCCTGTTCGAGGCACCGCTTGTGGAATTGCAGGATTCTGGGGTCGACTGTTTGGTATTGTCAGTCCTTTGATCGCTCAGCATCTTTACGGAAGTAACGGCGCCAATGGTCAGGGCAACATCAACAGTGTACTTTACCTGGCTGGTGGTGTGATGCTGGGTTGTGTGATAACCACTGCACTCTTGCCCAATGATATGATGGAGAGCAAGGACGAACGGTCATGAGCACCGATGGACCAAGCGTTTACGAAGTTATGCAAGCTTTATTCACAAATTACTGATTGAGTTTCCTATCATACACGCGTCGTGGAAGGTCTGAAGAACTCAGCGTCGATGGAACGGAATTGGAGTGCAATCCGCAAACGCTTTGTCTGTTGCCACGGACATTTGATTGCTGAGCAAAAGGTTCCAATCTTTATGGTCATGGTACTCTTGCATTCTTACATATTGCTTATACTTATTTTGATACGCTACAATGAGCAACACATGATACCCTATGATTAGCTTATAAGAACATTGGTGTACTTGCCAAATTTGCCTCACGTTTCAAGTGCTCATTTCCAAGTAGATGATTCAAAAATCGAGATGGTAATAACGCTTAATAAATCTGTCATATTCTATATATCCATCTAACTTAAATGATGTCTCAATCCTCGCTCTGGTAGAACTGAGGAAGCTTAAATAGCTTTTTCGCGTTATCCTTTCCAATCTTCCTCTTATCAACATCGTTGATAGCCAGAGCATCATACCAGGTGCAAGCATCTGAGAATGACTCGAAAGGGTAGTCGATGGAGAATAGAATGCGATCAGCTCCGACCTCTCCAAGACAGAACTGAAGAGTGGAGGTCGAGAAGTGACCGCTGGTGGTGATCCACAGGTTCTTGGCAAAGTACTCGCGGATAGTCAATTTGCAGGATAGTCCGAGAGGCTTCTTGACGTCCTCGAACCAATGGTTGATGCGCCACATGTCGAAGGGAATGTGTTCTCCCAAATGACCAAGAACAACCTGCAGCTTGGGATGTCTATCAAACACACCGTTTGTAACCATACCCAGAGCGTGGAGACTGACTCCGTGGGCAAAACTGAGAGGAGGACCGATGAGCCAGCTTCGCTTGGCCCAGAGCTTCTCATGGATACTACCCGTGGGGTTTCGAGGGTGGAGGTAAAATGGGACGTCCAGCTCTGTCACTGTCGACCAAAAGACGTCCCACTCTGGGCCATCGTAAAAGACCATATCATCTCCGTCAGCACCAGCTCGCTGAGTATCATTGACCAAAGCACCCTTGAAGCCGTACTTGGTGACTACTCTGCGAAGTTCCTCAGCGGCTTCTTTAGGGTCATGCATGGAGAGTGTACTAAACATAATCAGCAAGTTTCTTTTGTTACGTTTCCGGTGTTCTTACGCAAATGCACCCAAACGATCAGGGTGTTTCTCAATAGCGCCCGCAACGTAATCGTTGACCTCGACTGCCAACGCCTGTGCTTCTTTGGGGTCAAACACGTCTTGCACACCAGGCGCAGTGTATGAGAGGATTGTGTAACCAACACCATGCTCATTCATATACTTGATGCGCTGTTCTGTAATGTCGTTGATCTCGGCAGCGTGCTTATCGGGGTCGACAGCAAAGAGACCTGCCCACCATCGTGTTCGCTCAGCGAATCGTGGAAGAGCAAAAGCTTCTTCTAGAGCAACCTTTCCGTACATGATGAGATTATAATAAGAAGAGTAATAGTTACTTGGAGTAAAGGTTGATGTGAATTGATAGTGTTTGTCTTGTACTGAACAACGACTATATATCTTACACAGCTGTAAAGCACCCCTCATTGAGGAGTCCCTAGTGATCGCCATACCCAGCACCTTAACCAGCCCCGGATAAGACACCCGCTCGTCCTGAAATTCCGTTTGGATGAGCGGCTAATGCACCACGAACTACCGTTGCTAAATACGGAATCATCCGCGTTCCGAATCTGCGGGGTAGAGATCGACGTCACAGCCGAAGCTATCGGAAGTCGGAAGCAGGGTATAGTCAGTGTAAGAATATCCAGACTGCTACGCACAATATACGAAAGAAAGTTTTGTCGCTAACAATCACATCAATACAACATCAATATGGAACTGTCGTATTCAGTGCAGAGTCCCTCGGACCAGTCGGTCCAACCGCACGTTATCCAATTTCTTCAGTCCTTCTTCAGCATCTCCGACACTCCCGGCGAGACCGAGAAATATGTAGATATGTTTACGGAAGACGCGTCATTCAAACTCGCATCCAAGAAGGCTTCAGGCCATTCAGGTATGGCACGTGACGCCATATCAAGACACACATTGACCGTGTAGAAATCACCACTCTGAGACAAAGCATGTGGGATGCTGTGGCCTCACGAAAACACACCCTTCATAAGGTATACCCGTTTGGCTCAGGCTCGAACGAAGTGATGCTGTATGGTTCCGTGGCTCTGCAGCTCAAGAATGGCGGTTCGGCCGAGATTGACTGGGCCGGAAGAGCCGAGTTGGTGGAGAGTCCGGACGGCAAGTATCGGCTCAAGGATTATCAGGTGTATTTGGTAGGTTGAATCGTTGTTAGAGACGACTGATGCTAACAGGTAGTAGGATACTGGTGCGGCGGCAGCTTATAAAAAGTAGATTAGAGATTCAATGTACTGGTTACTAGTCTATAGACTATGGCTTTTTCTTGATAGGTTAAATTCGTCAGAAATAGCAATAAAACACTAACTAGAACTTTTGGCTTTGCCTGCCGTGGGGCGTTCTAATGAATATTGCCAAAGTAGAAGGTCTAGATAGAATTCCAGAACACATGGCTTATAAGTCCTCTTCCTTTATAATTGATACTAAAAGATTGTCAAGCCTTCTACGGTGACTTATAAAGACTTTTGTTTAAAAAAAAATAACAAGCACCCATGTTGTTACGCGTGATGGAGCTCAAGTAATCGAAGAGAATGCGACTCGTTCAAACGTTAGGAAAGCATCAAGGCTGTGTGAACGCATCAGAGATTATTGAGAGATTTTCCAATTTAAACATGTAATGCCGGCGAAATAAAATTATATGATATCACACAGTCCATCCAAAAACCAATAGACTAAAACATTTCACGCTCCAACAATAACACCGTTTGGTAGCTCCAGTCCAACAGGCAGACCATTAAGGAAGCCGCCGCTATACTTATCTCCTTGCTCCTTTGCCAATTTCTCTTCGATATCCCGATACATATCATATCTATCTAAGTTAGTATCGCTCTTTCCAAGGTTTGGACTGAGACTTACGTGTTCATCTCTTCAATAGTGAGAACCTCCTTCTCGTTCTCCACCTTGTATGTAGAAATGTTCTTGTTAACAGAGAAGCCTAGTATGGTTAGCATGTGGTGCATATATGGCAGCGAGATGCTTACCAATTCTCTCGTTAATGTTGTAAGCTGCTTTGGCCGCAGCAGCTTGTACTCGAGTTGCTCTGGGCAAGCGGACCTTTTCATAAACTGAAAGAGATTGACGAATATCTCCGTTAAAGTATCGCTTGCTGAACAGGATTCCCAGAGCGGCAGCATCCTCAATAGCCATACATGCACCTTGAGACTGGTGAGGCATCATGGGGTGGGCCGCATCGCCAATGAGGCAAACGGTGCCCTTGTGAATATAAGGATAAGGCTTGTGCACCCACAATCTCCAGGGCTGAATCTCTTTTCCAATGGCGAGATGTCCCAGGACCTGGCTGTCGAGCTCAGGGTATGGCTTTAGGAGGTCCTCAACTGGGAGACTGTCTGCTCCCCATGCCTGCGTGGTATAATCGCCTTGTTCTCGGGAGAAGAAGCAGTAGTATGATAGAAGTTTGCCACCGTTGCAAGGAGACAGAACAATCTTATCCCACTTTCCTTCCTGGCCGCCCCAGTACTCAAGAGCACTATTTTGTGAGTAATCAACGAGTCCGGCCTTGACAGCTTCCTCGGTGGTGACGTTGCAATGTAAGCAGCTTTGGTCTGAAGGCTTCTTCTCGGGGTGAACACCGACAATTCCTCGGACAGCAGAGCCAATGCCGTCAGCGCCAACAATGAGGTCGTGCTTGACCGTGACTCCATTCTCAAAGTTGATCGTTCCTGTGGGAATGTCGATGGCGGAGCACTTTCTCTGTTAGCATGCATCTGGCAGTTGAGATGGCTTCACTTACACGATGCTTAACCTCCAGCTTGACAGGGATTCCTTCTCCCTCGCCCATAGCAGTATCCTTCAGCATTGCATGCATGTACTGTCGATGAAACATGTTGTACACAAAGCCCCATCGCTTCTCGTAGTCTTCCAGATCGTACACGCTAACAGGCTCGCCAGTCTTCCAGTCGCGGTTGATGAGCTTTTTGAGAACGACAGGATCTCCCTTGGCGACATCAACGTCCCACTCGTGAAGCCAGCGAGTTCCATTTGCAGCGCAAGAAACTGAAGCTCCGACTTCACCAGCAAAGTCTGATCGCTCGTAAATTGTGACTTGATGGCCTGCGCGGCGGAGAGCGATGGCTGCTGACATGCCGCCGATGCCACCTCCAATCACAGCAACGCTGAGGCGCTTCCAGTTGGGCATGGCAGTCTTGTCGTCCTTGATCATTGTGGCGAGATGAGCTAAAGAAGATTCCAAGATTATTGCTAAGTGATGATGTTAAGATGGAAGTTGGATTGATGGAATTGAATGATTATTTCGAAGGATGAGCAGCCATCACTATTTAGCTTGCTCATGACTGAACGTTATCTACCTTCAGAGTAACAGCCACTGAGAGTCCATATCCGCCTCAAAACCACTATCATCTTCAACCGCTTGCGGCTCTCAAGTCTCGGAACTTCGGATCAAATGATAGGTTGTGGAGATAACGGATGTCATTTGACGGATGTGATGTCTTAGCCGCTAGCGTCGGGTAATGCACCCGCTGTGAAGATCCGATTACAGTTTGATAGCGGATCGTTTAGCGGTCCAGCACTGGGGTCGCCTGTAGGATGCTGTACTGAGGAATGGTTACAGGCCGCTCAGTGAGAAGGTTCCCAGCATATCCGCAGCCGCAATCAGTAGAGCGAATGTGGTAGCGGGAGATTGATAGAAGCTATCGCTATTGATGGATTGTCATCTTGATAGATGAATACGTATACAATATAGAATGTAGTTTTGGCAAATTAATAGACAATAAAGTACTCGCTGTGCTCAACTAAGAAAGGAACGGATAAGTGTCCCATAATGACACATTCAAACTCTCCCAGTCCAAACTAAAATCACCGCCTTCAGGCTGTTGAAACACCCAGTCCTGCATTGTATCATCCATCATCTCGCCAGATTGACTCTCCGTGAAAGGAAACATGGTATCTAGCATGTCCTGGCCAGCTTGTGAGGCTGCACTCTCCGTGGGTGCATCTAAACTAAAGAGCTTGGATACGTATCGGCTTCTCCCAGTGGATGCCTCTGTTGATCGTCGCTTGTCGATTGCACCTGACAAGGTCGTGAGAATGTCTAGATAATGCGCTGCCTGTGGGCTCTGCGTTGATAAATGCTTGAGAACCTCTTTGGCTCCTTGAAAAGCTTTGTTGATATCCGATTCAACGGGATATTTGGCAAATATTTCTAGTCCTAGAACGAGTCCTGAAGCAAAGACGAGGGCCCTATAATATCCGTCAGATATAGAAGGTTGATTGGATCATTTGACTTACTTCATGATGCACATATTTCCCTGTAGTAAGCCAGCATTCAGAGCCTCTACACATGTCTGCGACAGATACATCGCAGCATCAAGACATGCGGCAGCTAATTGTGAATGAGCCCCTTTGCCAAGTGGCTTTGCAGTAAGTGTCGATACCAAGAATGGCCGGGAAACAAGCATGACCGCCAGATAGTAAAGACACGAGACATGCACTTTTGCAATGCTTCCCTGCTGCATACCTAAGGTATCATCACCCGCAGGTATACGAACAGATGCAGGAAGCTCTCGTTTCCAGCGTTCAATATCCTGCAGAAACTGTTCTACAATAGGAGTTGTGACCTTTTTCTGATCGTAAAGCGTGTCTGTGATGTCATTGATAATTGATGATACTTTGTTGGCAGCCACAAGGCATTCGGTGATACGGTCCCCTGGCTGCGCAACATCGTCTAGCTTGCTGCTGCTATCCGATCGGATCTGAGCTGAAGCAGAAGGTCGACCCAGAAGAGAATTGACAAGCTTATCTAGGATGCACACACTCATCCAAACGCGTAACCTATAAGGGTTAGTTAAGAATTGATCACGAACGCTTTACCTACTTTGATTGATCTCCCAAGTCTGGCTTTGCAGCATACGACTCTCGGCTGTGGAGTCCAAGAGCAAGGGCAGCTTTGGCTGCGACACCAAGATACATGAAGGCAGCATTCCTTCGACACTCGCCAAGCATGAAGAAGGCCATGAGCAGGAACGTGCGGACCATGTCTAGGTCAGGGTCCTCGAGAAACCCCACGAATGCTTGGGTGCGAGCTTTGCGAAAGTACGCCTGTCCTGTTGTTCGGGCACTAGACAGCGACTCGCATTGGGCGCCGATAGCAATTACCAAGTCAATTGAGGCTTGCTTCAGTGGTGATAAAATGGTGGGAGTGAGATATTCTGTGTCTTGGTCTAATCCAAGCAGCTCCTCAAGTTCGGACGTGTCAAAGACGTGGATCAACGCTTCCGTCTGGTATCATTAGTATTTGATGACAAGGCTGCTCAATTGACATACCACTACGTGATAAGATCTGAGGTATCTTTTCTTTTGCTCATGATCTAATCGCAAAATACTGGGCTCATCGTGTGTGGTAGCCGAGGGCGACTCAATCTCAAGCATGGTATCGCTTTTTTCGTTGTGAGAAAAGGCCGATGGGCCGATCTGCTGCGAGACCAAGTTCCTCACAATCTGCAGAAATGATATAGATGCAGCGCTACCGATGTAGACTAAATAATTAAGCAATTGGTAACAAAGTTGAATGAGGCATCATACCTCGCTCGCCTCGGGAGTTGAGAAGCATCCGTGGTGGATTTGTCGAGGATCCGTCAGTTTGGCTCTCCTTCTCGTCATCTTGCTGCGAATGCGACGGCGATAATGGCCGATATCCTTCGTCCGTGTCTAAATTTGACGGGACACTTTGTTGCGAGCTGATACTCGTCCGTGCAGTCGTATTTGATCTAGCAGCAGCTTGAAGCGATGCCGCTGCACGAGCTCTTGTCCTGGATCCCCTTGGGGCGTAGGTGATGAAGCACTGTTGGTCCAGACCGCGACGCACGCATTGGGTGCAGGGAGCAGAGCCACTACATCTCTTTTTGGTCTCACGACATAGATTGCATGCCTCGGCTGCTCTCTGTCGCTGATGAGCTGGGACTATAGGGCGAGGCATTTTGAATCAACTGCTTGATGGTGCAAGAGATGTTCGTTTGTGAAGATAAAACAGTTCCGTAGCCTTGGGGCGATATGTTCCGTGTTCCGATGGACCAGCTGATAAGCTCTCTGCGGCACTGTTTACGCTGCTCAGAGTGTAATTTGCGGGGTAGCAGCAACACTGGGCTACCCTTTACTGGGTGTAGTACCTGGCAAATGATGAACTACCACTAAGCGAGCACTAACTTGGAAATACCGAATGTCCGCTATTGGCTGACACATTTTTGCCACTGGGTTATCTCTACTTACCCTAAAGCGCCTGGTAGTCGAATAGTTTAGTATCTACTACTGGCTAATAGTTAGCTATATAGAGTATATAGTTCTCCTCAAGACTTTTATTAATGCCTTGAGCTATTATATATCTTTAAAAGATAGATATAAAAAGGCTATAAATATTATTGGTAAAATCACTGGTAATTAGACAAAAACAACCCATTAGCAATAAGCACCTGTTTGAATCCATTGGCAAAGGTATTCTACTAAAATGCGTGTTTATTATTATTAATTATCATCTTTTTTATGCAAGTTTAGCTTGTCGCATTCAGTCTTATATCAAGTCTTACTAAATCATCAGTTGTTACTGAGCTTTACTGTTT
>JAAGWP010000606.1:0-31167 GCA_013266165.1 Fusarium graminum
CCTCCCAACCCTCCCGAAATCTTCAAGTGTTGGCGCTGACAGATCCAACATCTCTAAGAATACAATAATGAATAAGCTCATGGGTAGTGTTTGTGTCCTTGATGCCCAATGACTACTTTGAAAGTTTCTTCTGCTCAGGAATCTTTTTTAGTATCTTTCTTTCCCTCCTCCTCCTTCTCCTCTGCCTCCCCAGTTGCCTTATCCATACCACCGCCAACTGCATCGATATCATCAAGTAAATTTTTCAGAATAAACGGGGTCTCGTCTGACTCCAGCTCGGCTGCAGGGATCGTGGAAGGATCTTCTGGCGTGACAGGACAAAGATAACGAGATCCAACATGGACGAGCTTCTTGTTCCATTGGACCGACCCATCTGCATTGCAAGCTTCGGACATCTGATCGGAGTGTCTGAGAGCGACAACGTTCATTCGTGGGAGAGGCAAGCACCGGCCTTGTTGAGCGCTACGTTTGTCCCCCTCTTCTTTCAGCTCGGCAAGAGATGGCCACTCAGCACCGAATGGCGCATGGAGTTGTCCGTCGTTGAAACAGTTGCTGGCTGCAAAGAGAGGCGACAAATAGTCTTCGAACTTTCTACCACCCAAGAGTTCCATGACCGGTTCGACCTTCATTTCGCCGTCATTATCGGTGATCTTCGCATTGGTCTTTGCTAGACGCTGTTGGACTTCTTGGTCAAGCTTCTTCGTTTTAGACTCTGCCAGAGCAGCCTTGAAAGCAGTCAACTCTGCAGGGGTCTGAGGGACAAAGGGAGACTGATCAGCGCTCATGTATCGCAGGTTGGACATCACTTTTTGAAAGGCCTGACGCTCCTTTGTGGCGAAGCTGGTCCATCTTTTGGATTGAGACCAAGCTCCAGAGTCGGACCCAGCGAGCTGAAGGGTCTTCTTCACAGTCGCGCTGAAAGACTGGTGAAGCTGTCGGAGCGAAGATGGTCCTTTAGGGGCGTTCTGAGGCGGATCGGTCAGTGTCTGGTTCTTGTCTGTCGTCTTTTTCTCCTCCTGGGGCACCGCGTCTTGTCTGAGGTTAATCTTTGCACTTTTAGCAACGCAGGGAAAGTCCTGCGCGCTTTGTGCCTGGCGGGTTGGGATGAACCCGGTTTTCTTGGTCGCTTCAGCGGCCGCACGAAGGTCCTTCTCAATCACCTCCTTCGGTACATCCTTATCGCAGGGAAGTCCAAGAAGCTGGCGGTCTTTACCAACAGGAATAGACATCATCTAAACGTCAGAAGACTTGTTGTGCTTCGAACCCGATGTGGCGCTTCTATCCTGGTCCTTGATCATCTCGACTTGAGTCTTCAAAGGGGCAGAGGTAGTAGGCCCCTTGGCAGGTACCACACAACAGAAGCTGCTCGACTTGTTTGCCTGGTGGCCCTTCATAGAATGACCCTGAGAGGCACCCTGCGGATCACTCGTCTGAGAAGATGAAAAAGATCCATGTCCAGCTTGAAGAGGTATGTGGTATTGCACACGCTGATGAAGTTGCGATCGCGGCGGTGGATCAGGATAAACATAGCCCGGCGGTATAGGCGAACCTGTGTAGTACACTAATTTGCCGTCGGAGTCGAACGCGGCTAGAGCTGAATCTTCGTAATAGCACTCGAAGTCGAGGGGACCCTCGAAATTCTGTGGCGGAGCCTCAGGGACTAGCCATGGACCGGAAGGCATGTGCCACGGTACAGGCGAGAACGACATCATGGGAGGTGCCATATGCTGTGCATAGTGTATAGGAGGCTGCATCGCCGGATAGGTCGATCTCTGGTCGTAATAATTGTAGAAAGGAGGCGGGTAAGCCACAGGAAACGAGTATCCTGTTGGGGGCATGGTTTGGACAACCGGTGTAGGTGCACGGCGGCCTCGAGATCCTCGTGGCCTGCCATCTGGATGAGGAGTTGGAGGTCTCCATGAATACCGGGGAGACCTGGTTCTCGCTTTGGAATCTGCCGGTTGCGTACCCTTCAAGATTCCAGGGCGACCGGAAACATTGTGGGATGAGGCCGGCGGAGTGTAAACGGTAGGCTTGAGAGTTTCTGGTGATTTGCTGGGAGTGTAGACTGTTGGCTTCAGATACTCCACAACCACTTCGTCACCATCATCTTCATCTTCACCCTCACCCTCACCCTCACCCTCACCCCCAGTCTTGTCCTTAGAGCCCTGATTGATCAGATTGGGTCGTTTATCGTTGGGTGGGGTTGCCTGCTGAAGGTTGCTCTTTTTTGAGCTAGGGTTCTTTGACTTCTTCCGCCGTGCGAGTCTTGGGCTGCGAATGTTGTGAGGATCGACTTGCTGCGCTCTAGGAGGAGAAAGAGCAGGGAACATGTAATTATAGAAGCGTGATTCAGGTGAGTCAAGATCCTGGTCTGAATGATGGGCTTCCATAGAAGAGCTTCTAGAAACCTCCTCGTCTTCTGACAACTCGTCTTCTGCCGTACCAGTAGGGACGAAAGTGGGCGCACAGGGATTCATGATGGCAAGTGACGATACTCATGTGATATATCGCTCAAAGAAGAGTACTATCACAGAGGAATGTGTAGGCGACTGAGCCGATACCAATTATGGAGTTGAAGAGTGGAAGCAGTTGATGGTATATGCTTGCTTTGAGTCACTTGACTGTCGCCAGGTATATACCTCGGATCTAAACGAGCATAAGGTCAGTCACACTGACTGTGTGGTATATATTCTGGACACTCACTTAGATCAGGTACTACTTTGGTAAACTGAGAAAATAGTTGAGTCGATCAAGGGTCTCGGCTACCGATGACAAGACAGATCGTGACTTTGCCCAAGATGAAGCGATATCGAGGTATTGTGAAGTGAAGATTTTACTTAGGAAAGTGAATGATGAGTCCTCAAGAACGAAGCGCGTAATAAACAGAGGATATGGCGCGAAAAATAGACGCGTGGAGTTCTGGACGTGAATGTTCAGCAGTTGTCGGTCAGCTGCCAGACAAATTCTGGCAAACAAACCGCGGGAATTGCTTTAGGTGAAATGAAAATGAGAAGACTTGAGCTTCATCAGATGAGTAAAAAGCGAAAGAAGAAGAAGAAGAAGAAGAAAGTATTATTCTCAGATCCTGGGGGAGGATGAGTGAGTAGAACGATAGTGATGTGGTCGAGGATTATGGAGTTGATACTATTGGCGACTCATGCTATTGTTTAGTCGAGGCAGCAGTGCCTCTTTGTTTCTAGCGTCATATTCAGATCAACTAGTTCTGATTCATCAAGAATGTCAATGGACATTAGAGGAGTGATTCACCTGTAGTCATGATGATAGAAACTTTGGTTGGCTTCTTGTAGTCATTGTCAATATTAAGTGGAATGAGATAATTCCTCACTCTTGCGACAATAGAAGCTTTATTTGCTTATGTTTCTCATGTCATCTCTATTTCGGTGCTGCTACATATACTGGAGCCGATTATCTAGATACTTGAATGATGCATAATGTGTTAGGGTGCTATATGATGGTAGAAGCCCGGTCATACAATTGATCCTCATTGTCTATCAACGCTCGTCTAGTGACTCGTTGAAAGCATATTGATGATCTCATACAAATGATATAACGATTTTCATTCAGCCCGTCATTCTCAACTCTACTCTGGATGCTTGAGTCCCTATAGTCAGTGGCTGTATGGGCTGTCACTGAACATAGGTACACGTATAAGTAACTAACACATGTAGTATGATGCAACCCAAATGAACACAATGGTATCATGTCAGCTTCAGATACACCCTGATCTGCTAGCCGATGCTTAAATATCACATGCTGACAGGCACATCATGGGCTTTATAAGAGATATGTGCCATGATGGCCAGGGCCCAGGAGGGAACCCCACCAAAAATCGTACGCACCGAGGTCCGTAGGCGATTGAGTTTAGTGGACGGAGGTACGTACCTAGGACATCTAATCTACCTAGGTAACCCAACATCTGTTATTTGTGGTTGTCCTCAACATCCAATCTATTTCTCTTTTCTTTCTGCCAACTCAGCTTGTTCAACTCTTGAGCAACAGGACCAAAGATGGCTTCTCTAAAGACTCTCACCCTCACCAATCGCTGTACGTTCAAACGCCAAACACATTCCATTGATGTTCCCCGAAGTTAACACTTAATCCTCTTTAGCTCCGAGGCAACCTATCAAGAACCTCCCACCGTCGATCGAGGTTGGTCCCGACACCACTGTCGAGGGCCTCAAGGCTTTGATCGCAAAGGAGGCCAAGCTTGGCGACTTCAACCGCATTGGTATCTACGATTCTACCACCAAGAAGACCCTCAAGAACCGCAAGGCTCGTCTCGTCGATGAGCCCTCTGTAGTTTCCACTGGCGAGGTTCTCGTCAAGGATATGGGTACGTCAAGACCGACGTCGTACAGCTATCATCGAGCACCCTCTAAAATGTGAAACAGGCTACCAGATTCCTTGGAGAACCGTTTTCGTCGTCGAGTACATCGGTCCTATCATCTTCCACGCCCTTGCCGTTGCTGCCCGCCCCTATCTATACCGCAATGGAGACGGAGACATGTCCCAGACTCAGTGGATCGCCTTTGGCATGATCATGCTGCACTTCTTCAAGCGCGAGTATGAGACGCTTTTCGTTCACAAGTTCTCCGCCAACACCATGCCCTGGAAGAACATCTTCAAGAACAGTTTCTTCTACTGGGCCATGTCCGGTGTCGTCTGCGCCTACTCCATCTACCACCCCGGTTCGCTCGCCGCCAAGGCCGACAAACCCGCCATTGACGCTGCTGGAATTGCCCTGTACTGCTTTGGCGAGTTCATGAACGCCGTTGTCCACCGATACCTCTCGACCCTGCGATCCGCCGGTGGAACCGAGCGAAAGATCCCCGCCGGTTACGGCTTCGACATTGTTACTTGCCCCAACTACTTGTACGAGATTCTCGCATGGGTTGGAATTATTCTTGTTAGCCGCGACTGGACCGTTGCTGTCTTCATCTCCATTGGTGCTGCACAGATGATTGCGTGGGCCAAGGGCAAGGAGCGCGCCTATCGTAAGGAGTTTGGCGACCGGTACAAGAAGAAGCGATACGTTATCTTCCCTGGTCTTCTATAAACAATATCACATACAAGAACAGTAACCGAAGATAAGATAGACATCGAAAGGAAGACCATGTTGAAACCATGGCCCTTAGAGTAAGAACAACAAAAGGTGGCATGGAGCGTAGTAGATATGGTGTATAGAATCAAAAACATTCTGCTGTAATAACATTGCCTAAAGAGCGCTTTCATATATCGTCACCCTCAACTAATTCGTAAAATCTTGTAATGTACCCAGCCCTGTCATAACGCATGATGCCTTCGCCAACATGGCCTCTCAGTGTGACATTGTAGACACGGACGTCGTATCCGATCCCTTTGCGCCTCTTCCTACACTTGACTCTGCTTCGGTCATACTTCGACTTGCATCCGAGAAAGTGCCCGGCGCATGATGCTCCGTATCGATCTCCATCCCGACGTCCAATGTCTTGCGCCTCTCATCCTTATCTAGGTCCATTCCTCGCTCACCTTCACCCTCACCCTCGTCCTCGCCCTCACTCCCGCTCCCGCTGTAACTACCACACTCGCTGCAGCTACAGCTCCTATCGCTATTCGCCAACCTGACCGTCTCCTCAAGTACAAGAAAGTCGCGCTCCAGCACCTCAGCCCAGTTTTGCACATTACCTAGCTCCTTGAGTCTCTTCGCCGCAGCATCCGCCTCGCGCGCCAGTTTGACATTCTCACGACGCAGCCCGTCCGTCGCACGCTGCACGTCCTGTGCCTGCTTGCTCAGCACTGCTGCGTTGGAGTGCAGCGTTGATGCGCGCCACTGCAGCTCAGAGTCCATCATGTTCTCGAGCGTTGCGACAACAGCGCGGCGTGCCTCGGCGACATGACGCTGCGTCTCAGCGGAAGGGAGCGTGGGCTGGAGTTGCGGAGGAGGTGGAGAGGTTTGCTGCGCAGCAGAGGGAATTTGCGCGTGCGCGTGAGCGTGGGCGACGGATGGAGATGCGATAGTGGGAGGAGGGGATGTCGGCGGACGGGGGGAGAGCGAACTGGGCGAGGATGACAAGGAGCCTGTCGCGGCAGTTGCAGAGGCAGGCTGTTGACGAGACGCCGAGGAGCTTGCTGCGGTTGACATAGTGAACTTTGTCCAGTTTGTAGTAACCAGTTTATAGATGACAGGAGATGTAGCCCGGCCGTTTCATGTTGCTGATACCTTACACAGCATTTTGGTGGGGTTAAGTTACACTTAGTCTATCATGCGGCTGGTGTCCAAGATCATGGGATCTGACTATCATGGCGTGGTACTACTCAAACATGAATATATATATATGTATAAAAAGATATCATTGCGACTGTGAGAATAACGAGGCGAAAGGACATGGTGATTTCCTTTATGCAGCCATTATTTATTTAGTTGTAGCTCTCAGCTTGCACACAGGGTCACATATGTAATAGAGAATAGTATTATCAGAAACATTAAATTCGTTATATGCTGATGCTCAATGAATCATCTTTGCTTTGACCATCCTTTCCAGCCCATAGCAATCCTTTGATTCCGTATATCTATATTTGCAAAGGCCTTGCCAGCCATTACAGTGCTTCCTCCCAACTTTTGCTCCACCAAAAACACATTTTTTAACATTATACCCATGTGCAAGCTGTGAATCCTCCCGGCTCGCCAGAATTAAATGCAGATAACTTCCATTTTTCGGCATGTAAAAGCAGCTACAACCCCAACGCCCAGGCTATGCGATAAAGGAATGGCGGCCTGGCGTATGCTTAACCCTTCATACGCCAGCTGAAAAAAAGCTTTGATAGGTTAAAAAAGCATAATGAAATTTCCCTCCCCTCCACTTATGCAAAGAACAATCATGGTTGTACTAGAAGGCTAGTATCGAACTCGAGATCCAAGTAGAGGCCCGGCTCTATGATCTAAAAGGCAACTTTGCCTCCATTAAGGCGGAGGGGCACTGGTCCGAGTGGCCCATGAGTGGGAAGTATGCCCTCATCGGAGGACATGGAGGACAGCGAGGACAATGAACTGAATCCCATATGGCCCTTGCCAAATGCTCCATTACGTCCCATGGATATACCTGGGTTAGCCATGAGGGCATCAGCCCGGTCAAAGACATTCCCATGAAATGCAGCCGCAAATGCGCTATTCTGCGGTGTCAGGGGAACTGTCGCCTGCATCGCAGGGCCCAAAGCAGCACTTTGCGGTGTGATCGGGACTTGAGTTGGCGACATACCACGAGGGTACGGGGACTGCCCATTCATGGAGCTAGACTGGTGGAAGAGGTAGTGCCAAGGCGACTTGAAGATAATGTTGCTCGTCTCTTTGATGCTCTGTTGGATCGGTCGCAAGCGTGCTCTGGTGTCTGGTGGAAGCGGCACACTATTGGGGCCGTACTTTATCTGGGAAATCATATCCGCCCAAGAGTGACTGAAGTTGCTACATAGACTCCAGAAACTTGCCTGTGTTCGGACCCCTGGCTCCTTCAGTTTGATGAGTGAAAGCCTGTGTTTAAGGATCTCCGTCTGCTGAATGACCTGACCACACATGGAAATCAATGCTTTCCAATGCTGGACTACACTTTCTGGAGTCCGCTGATACATGGCATTTCTCAAACCACCAGCCAGCTGTGCGTGAAAGCTTGGCAGGGTACCCATGACAAGATCGGTTGATCTCTGCAGAGACAGGAAAATTCTCTCGAACTGTCGGTCCTCTTCCGTAAACTCGGAAGGCATTCCACGACTGCCGATGGAAGAGAAGGACTCTCCTGACCGAGGGGTGGCCGATGCAAGAGTGGCGGTGCGCCCATTGCCATTGAGGTATGTTGCAGAGAGGGGTGTAGGCACTGGAACATCTGTACTGACGCGCAAGTTGATCGGAGGGTTGACCAGTGTCCCATTGCGATTTCGAGCTCCAATTGGCCTCCCGATAGTAGGAGTGACAGATGGTTCTCGTGCATGTGTTCTGACATTGCGTTGGCCCGTTTGATCGCCCCTGGATGCTGCTTGTCGCCGGTCGTCTTCAGCACTGACAGATGACAACGTTACACGAAGCTCCATAATACTATTGTAGAGCAACATCAGGAGCGTTCTAATGTATCGAGCATCTCCATTGTTGACAAATGTATCAATGTTGTCCGCCAGAAGGGTACAGACATGACCATATGCACTGACCAGAGTCTGGCAAGCTCGCTGCACGTTCTCGTTTTCTCGCTGAGAATGATCGTCAAGATCAGCAAGGGCATTTTCGTGCTTTTGAATCTCCTGTTCTAATTCCTCAACATGCGAGTTCGTGTTATAAAATACAATCTCAAGGCTGGAACGTTTCGCAGATCCATCGCTTGTCAAGCTCATCAGCATCTGGATCATCGGGTGGATCTGGAAAACAGAGTATAGGATCCCCTTGGCGCCTTCAATGACAGGATCGTAAATTTTTGACTCTCGCCGTCTCTCAGGAAGGACTGACAGACGTCTCACGTAGATTGGCCGAGCGAGGTATGGTTCTGTCGGTGTTGCAGGGCTCTTTGTCGCAGCCTGATTTCCTTGCATAGCAGAGCCGTGACTTAACCCGCGATAGTGGCTAAAACGATTGTTGACTTGCATCTCGTCAAGTGTACCAAGGTCGGAAGGTTTTCTTGAGACAATCCCCATACGTCTACTGCGACTCTCCGACCGCTCAGCTCTGAGCAGGCTTTCGGAATTGCTACGAACGCGCTCATTGACATTCCCGATGGTCAGAGGCATAACGCCCGGTCGTCGAAAAGCGCTGTTTTGTTGGGAAAGTCCGCGGTAATGCGATCTCGATGGTATCGGGGGCGCGCGTACCCCAATGTTGGGAGAACGGATATCAGGCAAGTCGGCGCCACTTACTTTCACGGGAAATCGTCCACTTGCAACTCTCTTCAGAGGATATCGTGGGGTTTCCGCGCCCTCACTTGATTCGTCTCCTGTATTGTCAGATTCTGACCGGCCGTTCATATGTTGCTTAAGGAACCGTTTGATTTGAAGCGTTACCGCCACTTCCGTCACTTCGTTGTCTTTTTGGACCCCCTCGTTTGGGGGGCTCGCAGCTTGTACTTGTATCGCATCTCGAGGTGGAAAGTTAATGGGGTTGCCCTCAAACTTGATCACTTGCAGCGACCCCATGTCGGCAATGCAAAGGGGGAGTTCTCGTATCTGGTTCTTGGGAATGGACAACACTTTCAATGATGAGAGTCTTGCAATGTCTGCAGGGAGAATTCGAAGTTGATTCCGGCCGAGGTCAAGGATTTCTAAAGATTTCAAGTCACACAGCTAAGTCCATTGTTAGAGGTTTCCCAAAAGCAAAAGGGGAGGGAGATATACCGGCATGGGAAATTCCTTAATTTGGTTGCCTCGAATGTTGAGATACCGCAATGAAGTACATTCTGAGAAGCGAGCTGGTAGTGTTGTCAGTTGGTTGTGAGACAACGCAAGTCTCGAGACCGTATAAACATCAGCGTCCGACCGCGAGGTCGCAGATGCACCTGACGAAGGAGATCGTTCCAGTTCGCCCTTGACAATATCAACGACTTCATCTGGTAACTTCTGGATGCCTTTGCGGCTAAGGTCAATGGTGACACCGGTTCTGAGTCCTGTGCCAACAGCACCAGGATCGGCAGCTTGGCTCTCGGTCTCTATTGCATTTTGCATCGCCTCGCGAGCGAGGCTGATGACCTGAGCTGCCGACATGCCAGTGGTGGAAAGAGATGAACTCGACGGAACGCTGCGCAAGGTGGGAATAGGAGGAGGTGGTGGTGGGCCGTTGGAGGTGGCAGCTGAGTTTGGTACTGGACGTCGTCCAGATGTATGGTTTTCGGGTAAGGTTCTTGGAATTGATGCCTGTGATGTAGAACCGACTGACGAGCCGGCAAGTCGGTCTGGCCGCTCCATTGCGAAGTCGGGTACAGGAATGTGCGGCTCAAGTAGGAAACGTGGGGAGGGCGCGCCGGTGGAGAAGCCGATCGAGGGGGAGACCGTTGGAATTCTTGATGATGATGTATCGATTCTTGAGGGATAGAGCGTTTCAAAAGCCCCTCTGTTACCGTATTCGCGGTTGTCGTTTCGATCAAAGCGCAGGCGCAAACCGAGTCTCGTTGTCTCAGCCGGAACCAAGCCTGCAGTTGATTATTCTGGTACTTAGGCCAATCAAGGCTATGTTGAAGACGAGGTCGATAAGGTCATGGTTATATATTCATCCAAAGCCAGAAGGCGGCGCGTCGTTCAGGTTTCGGCCTGCTGCTGTCGAGATGCGGATTGGATTGGGAGTTCGACCGCAGTATTATAACGTCGCTGGGCTCGGAGACGGTCGATGGATGTTGGCTGAGTAAGAAAACCTAACGGCAAACGTCACACAGAAGGGGTTAAGAAGGGGAATGTTGCAAGAAGGGCCGCGGTGAGTTGATACAGACTCGGGAGGCGATGAGGTCGGGCTGAGATTCCGTCTTTGGAAAGGTGAAGGCAAGGTGCTGAAAGGCAAGTTGCCTCCAGTGTGTTCTGAATGGTAAGGGTGGTGGAAAATGACTGGGATGACCCCCGTTAATTCTCCCCTAGACCTTGGCTGTTATGTGGACTGGGCCTCTGGATATCAAAAACTCAAAACAAAGTCAAGTCAAACAAAGATTGGGAATTGTAAGAGAGCTTGGTCAACAGGCGATGCTCAGGAACAAGTAGTGGATGAGCCAATGAAGAGCTACACTGCATTGCACCGCACCTTACGTAGCGCGCCAGTCAAATGGTCTTGGCAAAAAGGTACAAAGACAAAGAATTTCAACTTTGCTAACTTAACCATATCGCGAGTTGTACTTTAATCAGCTTTCCATTTTCTTTTCCAACGTCCCCAATCACCCCTGACAGTCCCTGGTCTCATGCTTGGATAGGGGATAGCGTATCAGATAGGGGTAAGATGGAATCCATGAAAGTGTTTTGGTAGCACCTGGACGTGGCTAAAAACTACCTACCTTACCTGGGCCTAGGGCCTCAGCGCCAACAGCGACGGTTGAGTGGGCCGTAACTTGAAACACAGTGCGGGGCAGTCCTATCGCCTGGAGGCTGAAGATGCTGTAGACTCTTCTGGGACCTCACCCCAGCGTATGTTCGCTAAGAGCACGTTTCCGCAGGCCTGTCCGTTCAACCTGGACTGATGGCTGGTGCACCAGCCACCGACGCACAGTATGAGTATAAGTTTTAACCTGGACAAGCAGCGCAGCTTGCAACCTCGGTGTGAGAAGTCAAGTTTGAAAAGAATTAGAACCCATGCCAGGCAGATAGGGACAGATGGCTCAGCTGCATGAGAGACGTACTAAGTGACATGCTTAACCAACTGACACATGCAGCACGGAGTGCTAGCTCCAACACGAGGCAAAGCGAAAAGCTGCCAGAATCAACACGGTCTCAAGTGGTTTAACGAGGGGCAGCGATAACCTATGAAACAGAGGAGTCTTTGTCAACATCTTGGTTGGGCGGGCAGCTACTGTAGTCTACCGTAACTGCACGGAGTAACTACCAGGGATGGATGGCTACCTATTCACCAGGAGGGCCGGGTAAGAGCATGTCTGGCTGTCTTGTCTCGGGGCGTGAACCCCTGTCCCAGACGACGGCGAGTAATGTAAGGTACCGTACGGAAAGGTAATGCTGACGCTGACACTGACGCCGACTCCAACCTCTCTCTGCCAGTCGAGAGCAAAACTTGGTCTTTTTATATCACATCACCCCGTGCCGAGCGTTCGTGGCGCAGAGAGCAGCATCGGCAATTGAGTTTATAGGACTTTCTATGCAGTATGACGCTTATATCAACGCCTCAGCCGTTCATCGCACCCAATTCGCTAGGTATTCATTGTTCGGTGATAAATGCCAACCATCTACTACGTACCTACCTAGTACCTAGGTACCTAGTCCAAGCTGGCTACTGAACACGTGACCATAAACTCTGTCGTCGTATTTGCTGGGGTATCTTCGAAACAAGTGATAGGTCAATCAAAGCTACAGTACTGTGTTGCCCTGTTGATCCGGCGGGTTCGGTACCAACAGTTGAAACGGATCACCACAAGAAATCCCCCGATTACAACTCTATACTGTCAGTTAGTGAGCTCGCATTAATAGGCTAGAACACTAACAGCAAAAATAGTGTCAATCACCATCACTAGGAGCATCGGGAAAACGGTTCGCCCTTTTTTGACGGGGCTTATCATGAGTTGATTCGTTCATTGAATACGTACCTGCATATTATTCCCCCAGGTTTTGACCGTGAATCACTCACCAACCCGTTCATGCAGGCACAATGCCTCCGCTCAAGAGAACGAACTCATGCACCGATATAGGCTTCACACTCCGAAGACAGTTTCACAAGGAAGATTTCAGGTACATCGATGAACGATATATGCTATCATTTGTGTTGACCTAACAGAACCCATCTTCAGGCCTCACCAGCGTGAAATCATCGAAGCTGCCCTTGATGGCTATGATGTATATGTCCAAGCAGCTACGTCCTTTGGCAAAAGTCTGTGTTTTCAACTACCAGCAGTGATTGATCAAGGCAGTAAGTGATCGGTCACCCCAGACAGATATTTCACTCGTCTCATCACCAGCTAGTTACTATCGTTGTGTCTCCCCTCCTTAGTTTAATGGTGAGAAAGTCGACTCTGTCATCGCCCTTCACTTCTAATCCTCTGCCAGCTCAACCAGGTGGAGGCGCTCAAAGCTTCTGGTATTGAAGCCAACGCCTACAATAGTACCACTCCTTATCCTGATCAGAAACGCATCGAACGTGACCTCGAGAGTGGCCACCCAAGGACTCGTTTACTTTACGTTACACCCGAAAAGTGCTCTAGTCCACGGTTTCGTGAACGTCTACAACTGGTTCACAAGCAGAAGGAGCTTGCGCGTATAGCAATTGACGAAGCTCATTGCATTTCAGAATGGGGTCATGACTTTCGGAAGGACTTCAAGCTCCTATCATGGTTTCGAGACACTTTTCCAGATGTGCCAATTATGTGCCTTACTGCGACTGCAAATCCTCAAGTTCGCCAGGATGTGCTCTCCATCCTAAAACTCGACAAGACTCCTGAAAGAACGAAAGAATTCTTGATGAACCCTCAGCGTCAGAACCTGCATCTGGAGATTCGGTATACCAAAGACGAGGGAGACCGTCTAAGTGATTTTCTGCAGTGGATCAAAGGTGTCTATGAGCGTCGCAAAGCCGACGGAAGAAAAGCAGAGCTCGAGCAGGTAAACGAAAGAATTGAAAGTGTTCCCGGCATCATCTATACTATATCCAGGGACGAATGTGAATCTCTTTCAGCCGCCCTTCGTGCTGAAAACATTGGAGCCAAGCCTTTTCACGCCAAGCTTTCCAAAGAAGTCAAAGAGGATACACTGTCACGATGGATAAATAACGACCCTGGCTACGATATCATCGTTGCTACAACCGCCTTTGGTATGGGTATCGATAAGAACAACGTACGCTTTGTTGTTCACTGGCGCATTCCCAAATCGTTTGAAGGCTATTACCAAGAAGCTGGTCGTGCGGGTCGAGACGGCAACGCGAGCTATTGTTTCTTGTATTACAGTCGGGAAGATCTGGAACGAGTCATGCGAATGATCAGATCCGACTCGAAAGATGAGACGAATCAGATTGCGAGACTCAAGAGTCTTCAGGCTCTGGCCCAATACTGTGAGGACACCGACAAGTGCCGTCACGCCACGATTTGCAAGTACTTTGGCGAAACAAGTACGCCCGACTGCGATTATGCTTGTGACTGGCATAAGGATCCGCAGGAACTGGAGACGAGGTTTATGAGAGGCTTAGCAAGCCATGAGTATGTGAGCACGCAAGCAATGCAAGGGACGTACGATACATATTATGACGACTAATGATATAAATACCTTGCGCTTTCTTCTCTATTTCAGCTATTCAAGTCGATCGTGTTGCAACATCAATTCATGACTGGCCATTGAGAGTGACCATCCCGACCTGCGGTAGGGAACCCTAGAAGGTCTGAAATGTCCCACTCCATCAGATTATTCTGGGGTGTGCTGTCAGTATGTTTTCTTCCTCTCACAAGCATTGGTGGCTTACATTTGAGAATAAATCTGGGCCTAGAAAATCGGTATTCATGCTTTCCGAGGTCATTGCCGACCCCAGGGGTGTTGTGGCCGCCTGGACCTCACGTAGCATCTCGACGCAATCACGTAGCGTCGACGTGATGGTTTCAGACACGGCTGGCTTTACTGGTCGGCCAGCCTCCAGTGCTCGAATATGGGCCAGGTGAGCGTTTGAGAACAGAATTCTCTTGAGGCTCATGTTGCCTCGTGTGATAAGACAACGAAGTTGAACATATATCTCTTCGAGGACCTGGATCAGCGGAGCCCGGACGGCCCTGGCCAAGTCTCTGAGGATATCGGACTCATGATCTGGTGCCGACTCATCTTGAAGTTCGGTGATAACCTCAAGAGCTAAGATAAGCATTGCATCAAAGCTCAATGCGCACTTGAAGAGACCTCGTCCAACAAAGGATAACCGTGACAAATCATCCCACGTTTGAAGAGGTGTATCAAGGTCAGTGCCCTTACTGCCAGATGCGATGACTAAAGCAGCCTCGACGCATACTTTTCTCGAGAGGTAGAACCGGGGATCGCTTCTAGCCTGGAGCATAAAGTCGCGATGGAGAAACATGATGAACCGTCGCAAGTGGAAGTCGATCATCTTGCGATGGAACTCGTTCGCCTGGAGGCTTGCGTCTTGCGTGGAATAATTTTGGTTTTGTTTGGCCGAATGAAAGAAAGCAGCCACATCACGGCACGCTGTACGTAGTTGCGATCCTATCGCCAAAGCCTTTTCATATGCCTTCTCGTGTCGGAAGTCATTCAGTAAACGTATCACTTCGACTCTCAGTGGCAAAGATTTTGCCATAGCTATTTGTAGATACGAGTCTGTAAATGCACCCATAGATTTTGGTGACTGCGGGGAGGTAGATTCTAGATCAGAGTCATCATAATTAGATGGAATGAAGGCATCATAGTCTCCCTCACAAAGGTGCAGTGGCAGACCAAGATCCAAGCATGACTGCACAGCTAGCTCTAATACCGTGGTCCAAAGTCGAACGCGAAACTCTTGTTGAAAAAGTGATAACCCCGGAAATAGCTTGGGATCACGATGAAGACCCATGGTAATAGCAGCTCGTAAGAGTGAGCCGGACGAGAGCCATGAAGTTGCCCCACGGCAGTTGAAGGTCGTTTGACGAGCAAGTATCAGCAGACAAAACACCTGCAGGCCATCGAGGTTATATGTCGTCTTTTCACTCGGCCCTGTGAGCCACCACTGTGCGTTCTGGATCCAGGTTTGTGCAAGCCGCCATAAGTGTTGTATCTCGGCATCGCTATCGAAATTCGCAAACGTCGTCCCAATAGCCAGTATCAGAGTCAGCCTCACAAGCGATACAGTCGGAACAGATGCCGTTTGTTCAGTACTCCAAACTCGGTCATATTCCCTCCAAAAAGAAGGGACGTGGATGATGCGATAGAGAGGTTCGAAGGTGCGGAGATAGCAGGCAATGAGTTCATCGCAGACTGGCTTAGCCGGGAGAGTATCCCGCAAGTCCTGAATAGGCTGATCGAGTGTAGATGAATGCGATTTCTTGAGGCTGAAACGTAGAGCACGCGCTTCTTTCAAGGTGTCATAAAAGTCCGACTTGGCGTCCTCCCACGACGGTTCAATCTCGACAGGGTGGAAATTCCCCGAGACTGGTATCTATGCAATGGTTAAACTGAGGATTACGATTTCGATGAGAAACTCACCTTCTCTGCTGTGTGAAGCCAGTGTGTTTGGCCAAATAGTTTAGTCTTTTCTGGTACATGGCGTAGTCTGGGTGTAAAAGGAGGTATTGAAGTTGGCGATGGAGTTAGGACCGAAGTTTGAATGTGTGAAAGAGGTCCAGGCAGGCGAGTCTCTTGGCTTGAGATGGGGTTATCAATGACCTGGGGCATTTGTGGTCGAGGTATCTGGTCTCGGTGATGATGGACGGTGTTAGTCTGCACTTCGGTATTTCTCAGTGGTGCCGTGACAACCTCCTCCCTGCCAGATCGTGTCTCCGCTGCTGCTGAGCGACGATCTTCAGAAGCCTCTGGGGCTGCTTCAACGGGGCTTCCATCGCGATAGGAGCATTGCATGGGCGCCCGGGCCCGGACACAGCCGTTACACGGTTGGCCCAAGTTACACTTGATCTTGCGGCGACGGCACTGCTCGCAGGACCGAGCGGGTCGTCTTCTACGGCGTTTGGTAGGCGGAGGGCTCCCTGTAGAAGATACGACCGAAGACATGATATCCGATATGACGAGTTGCCTTGGGTTGGTGGGAAGATGTTCGGGGTTGGATGGTGGAGGATATAAGTGAGTGGCTTGAAATGCCGACCTTTATCCCCGATTTTCTTATGCCCGAGCTAAACTAACGAGACTCCGGGTTCAAGAGACATATGAAATTGTGATATTTTCTTGCAAGTAATAGTATATATGTTCTATTAAAAGCCATCGAATCTAATGTGGAATATCCTTTGTAGTTCATTTAATTACATTCATTTAAGGACTCATAATTCTTTACGGTGGCTCAATTGTGCCGTTGTTTTATGGCCGAGCTTTGGCGCCTGGACCGAAGTTCGGGTTTCGAATTGAACTACCCTGTAGACTCTCACGTATTTGTGTTTTCGCAAAGAATTTGATGTCAAGAGTACCACATTATTTGATGGTTATACTTACAGATTGCAAAAAGATACCTTTTATATCTATGACTTGACTACAACATGTGAGAGTTATGGGAAACTACCGTAAGTGTCTCGACCGAGAACATTCATCGACGGTGCATACATATTGCCAACTGTTGGTCTTCATTATTGTTGAGTATGACAGTGACGTCTTTGATATGATAAATTCGGGACACTCGGAAGGGACGGGAATAGTTGAGACAATTGAGGCACTTGAGCCTCCCGCAGAAACAACGGAGTCGAGAACATGATTCAGAAATAGAGGCTCTTGCTCAATCTACCATATGCATGGGTTGTGTGGCACGAGAAGAAGAAACAACGGCACATACGTGGCTGATTGGCGATCATGAGGCAACTGAAGTGGCAAGAATGGAAAGACTTGATCGAGCATGTACGCCTGGAAGGCTCTATCTTGTACCACTATTGAGCCGATCTCTCTGTATCTCATCGGACATTTATGAATGGGTTTCACCCGCCATCAGCCCCTTGCACTATCAAGATCGGCTCATACTGACTAGGTCTCGATAGCCAGGTCTTACAATTTCTTCCGGAGATCTATACACGGACCAACAATGGTCGATAAATATCTACAGTTTTATCCTGCTGGGCGTTTACTGAATAGTATCCAGCTGCCCTCGACTAAGTTCGTAGGACGTGATCCAATATCTTCATACGTCCTGGGATATACCAATATATCAGAGTGACTTGTAACGGGTCTACACCATTTACTACAGTACCAGAAAGCCGTCGATATAACTACATCAAACAGGTAAGCTCCCCGTGGAAAGCACCCGGATGGATCCTACTGGGTATTTCATATTGTCTCCAAATGCAGCAAGCAGAAGATCCTAGCCCTCAAATTCTCAAATCCAGAACCTTTGCAGATACGAGCTCGGATGGCTTAGCACGAGACGATAAGTAGATGAGATCGTCAAGCCCGAGGACTGCCAGTTGCCTACGAATCTATGATGCTCTGTCTTCCTCTACTCTGGCTGTATCTCCGTGTCCAGTGAATCTATGATCCAGTCTTGGCGAAAATGAATATCGGAACAAGTCTCGTGTTGGACCAAAAAGCTTCTTATGTGAGTGTCTGGATGCGATGTAACCACTCAGGTCTATCGATGACAGCCTGATACATGGTCCTCCGCAAGCTTGACAGTCCTGCATGTTTCGACCCAACCAGGAAATCAATCCGTACATGTAAGATCGCACGAAATGCCATCTTCGACGAGTGTAGCCACCGATGAGGCTTGATCGTCGGATAATGGTGACAATGTCATTGCGCCCGAAACAAGGCATTGTAATGCTTGTTCACCAAGACTCGCGAAGCTCGATTCTCGATATCGAGATCCGAGAGAACTTGGTATGTGGTATTCCGGCGGTCCTCTTCTGCGAAAGAACTGCTATAAAATAGTCACCGTCCTCGTTTTTCCTGTACACAATCCTCATCAAGCACGCTCTTCAAACTTCCAAACTCGATTTCTCATATCATTACTCCAGAATTCACTGCTCACTACTTATGATCATGAAACTCTACCAAATTACCACCGTCTTGGCCTTCATTGCCACTGGAGTCATTGCAACCCCTGCTGGCATTGTCGAAAAGGACAACAAGATACAAAAAGGTTACGACAATGATTGTCTTCGTCAGAAGGGAGTAGAGCCCCATGGCGAAAAGAAGTATCCCTCTAAGGGATGCGGCGGCAAGAAGGTCGAATGGGACCTTGAACGTTGTGACTGGTGCCCTTATAGCCCTAAGAGCTGGCTTGAAAAAGACGATGTCAAAAGTCGCAAGGGCAACGAATACAAGCTTACTTGCCCTGAAGAAAGGAAGAAGTGCCAAAAGTACAGCATCGATCTCGAAAAGGCTTCTTATTCGGGTTACTTCAGCAAATACCAGAATTGCACTGAGGGAGACGACTACAAGGTTACTGCCAGAATGGGCCATTGTCGACCAAACGGCCTGGAGAAGTGCCTCAACGTCATCTACGAGGATTGGGAGAAAGGGTCCGACAAGACTGCCTACCTTGGCCTATACACTAGCAAGAAACAGGTCCCTGCGAGCAAGAAGTACCTCAACCGCAACAGATACTGCAGCAAGAACGAGTGCCATATACCCATCGAGGAGATCCCTGGGTTTCCCAAGTTCAAAAAGACTATTTGGGTTGGAATCGACGGTGCTCAGTGTCGCAATCCCAAGCCCAAGTGGGAAGGTCATGGTGGAAAGAAGGGCGGGAAGGGTGACGAGGAAGATGATTATGGCTCCAAGAAGAGTCCCAAGGGACATGAGAGACGCGGACTTGACTCTCAACATGGCGTCAAGTATGTCCAACTTGAAATTGAAGCCAAGCATTCCAGGAAGTGTGACAAGTTCTGCTGCTGCGCTTGATCGCTTCGAGACATTCGACGAAGCTGTTTGAGCAGCTCATAGCAATCTCATAGATATGGTGCTCACTCGCCACTTTTCACTTCAAAGGTAGGATAGCACAGTTGCTCTTCTACCTCTCAAGCTGGACCCCAGACTTGGTTATTTAGGGGGTGTTGACAAACTTATAGAGTCTGACTGGTCAGAAGGTCAGTCACTTGATAACAGAAACCCGGTGTCGATGATTCGTTATTCATGCCGTGTGAAGTACAGAACCTAACACTTTGTGCTCGTTACAGATGCGCTGTAGAACACGTCATCTGAGGAGCTATGTCGGTAGCCTCGTCTTGGAAGCATCCAGTGAGCAGCGCTATATGAATAGTAAACAGCATCCATATTTTCTATCGCACTCTCTTCGGACTCGAATGTCCTACCTGTAGCAACAATGTTGTTACGGTGTCATGTGCGGATACGTAAGATCGAACCCTTCCCAGCACGGGAAGGGTTAGGTTTTTGTATTTTTTGCTAATTTCCCAAGTTGGCATCTCTAGAGAATTTGTGTATCGTTAATTTGAAGAACGTAATTTCAATTGACCGGCCGAGGAGTAAATTGTTCGTATTGACAGAAGCATATCCAAGTTACATGACAGTTGCAATTGTCGAAGTATTTGCTCTATTCACCATGACACATCGCCATCACTAGGTCCTTCTTGTGAGTGAAACATGTACACTCTGGCATAGCATATATTCATTAATGGTGGCATAACTTCCAAACACATTTCCTTTACATCTCGAGTCTGCACATCTCCACCAATCTTCAACAGAGCCTAGGCATTGCACGAGCACCTTGCACGGTCCGTCCTTGTACTCCGTAAATATCTATGATTTGGAAAAGTTAGATTGTTTGTAACCCCGTAACAGCAAGATCGAAATCGAGATAATGTTGAAACCCGTGGATCTGCGAGGGCTCAGCAGATATCTCTTCTTCGGACAGGACAAACATCAGACATCACTGCCATAATTAGGATTTCGCAAATCATTAGCACAGCACTATGAGAAAGATTTCGTCAGTTGTGAGAGTTCGATATTCATACCCACAAGTTACTTGTAAGAGGGGGGTTTGCTTCTCAGACGCTAGAATAGTCAATGGCAACTTGACGCCAAGACCTACTCGTTAGTGATCGCGTCGTAATAGTAGAATTGGTATCATGAAAATAAGACATAACCAGAATCGGATAAACGCCCAGCCCAATGCTTTTTTCCATCTCGTGCTGACGCACAAAGCACACGCCAGTTATTAACATTACGTATCAGCCGTCAGGGAGCTTTTGTTCAGCCCAACTCCCAGGACTCGCCCCAGATTTCATTCAAGTTCAAGCCCAACAGCTCCAGACTTGGATCCAAGTTGAAAGGCTGAGTGGGATCTCCTCCCAGCATCCACGGGGCCTGGTTCGGATCGAGCGGAATGGTGGACATTGTTGGCGTGAACGAGTAAGGAGTCACCGACTGAATACCAATATTAGGAAACATCCTGCCTTGGAAGTCAAGCTTCATTACCTTAGGCCGGTCATGCAATGGGATATTGCCGGGCCCCATATTACCCATTGGCGCGCCGTTCATGGCGGCCGCCAAATGTTCCCCGGACACCGGAGGCTCTTGGTTGGCAAGAAGTCGGTAGTGCAAGTTGACAAAGCGTTCAGCTGATGTCGACTTGGCAATTTCGGGCTCCTTAGTTCCTAGGTGGGCCTCGAGCAACCCCAGTGCTGCACACATGATAGAATATCCCCACGGTTCGTTGTTACCACATCTTAATAGACGATCCTCCTTCATCGCAATACACTTCTCGATCAGCTTGAGCGTATGGTGCGAGTTGATCATGATCATATTGGTAGACCCTTTCGGTTGCAGCATTGTAACACTGCAAAGATTGATGGCTGTTGTGAGGGCATCCTCCCGGAGAAAGTTGAGACTGCGAACACCTTGCTCATACAACTTGTCATGTAGCAGAACGATATCTCTAGCTGAATTATAGTAGATGATTTCCGAATACTGATATTTAGAATTCTGTTTGCGAAGTTTGAGATACGGTTGGTGCAGAGGAATAATGTACTGTCTCAGTTGAACATGTAGCAGCGTATATGCAATCAAAGGGTTTTTCTTCCCCCTAACATTTTCCATGCTCATGTCCCAAGAGGGGAGGGCATCGATCTCCTGCGTCAAGTCGTTGGTGTACCGAATCACCTGTTCATAGTCTATCTCGGATGACGGACCGGTCAGAAGACGGCTAAGTTCTAAGCGCAGAGGCAGACTTTGGCGAGCCAAATGCTGGAAAGAAGAGAAAGTATAATCTTTTACCGGCTTTGATGGTGGGAGAACGGTCGTGCTTTCATCAAAATCATCGTCATCGAGGTTGCGTGGTGGATTGGTGTCGTAGTGTAGCTGGCTTACCAGAGTCGGCAGACAATGGTCAAAAGAAGCTTGCATGTCGAATTCTTGAACTGTCGCCCAGATCCTGCGACGCATTTCCTGGTGAAAGACAGTGATTTTTGCTGCCATGTGACTCGGTTCACGATGTAAGCCGACAGCAATTCCATCCTGGATTAAGGCCCCGGAACCTGTCCAGAAACGCTTCTTCTTGATGGTGTTGACCCGCTTACCGAGATACAAGAGACAAGCTACTTGATAGTTAATCAAGCGCCGGTGCTTTTGGCTCTGCTTCGACGACCACTCATCACAGGCCTTTATCCATCTCTCCGCCCAGTGGCGAGCATTCGACATCATTCCTATGAACTTGATGGACTCGTGAGTCTGAACACAGCTTGCGACAGCCATCATTGAGAGAATAAGTGCCGTGAAGGCAGCATAGCGTTTGTTCGATCCGGGTGTCCAGTACTCGGCGTACTCCTTCTTGAACGTGGGAATGTGAACGATTCGATGGACTTGCTCGAATTGGTCCAGATAAACATCGATAAGGGCATCAGACTCTTCCTTGTTTGGCAGTAGAGCTTCAAGCTCCGGATCTGGGTCCTCAAAGATCCTCTCGCGGTCCTCGCGTCGTCTTTTACGGTCTTTGCGATCATGAAGAATTACAGGACGAAGCCACTCGTCAGCCGTCTCTTTCATAAAAGGACATAGGCCTGTCAACTCGACGAAAGCCATGCTGGCGTTGTGAGGGCCAAAATATCGGGTGCGAAAGCCTTTGCCGCGAAAGAACCGGAGTTCGCCTTTCTCGGCCGACATATTGGTAGCTTCGATGGACTCATGGACTTCACGGACTGAGGGGTCCTCGACATTTGCGACTGCATTGGCATCATCTTTCGTGTGGGGGGATGTGGTTGTGCCGGCAAGGGTACTTCCGTCGAGAGACACACCAGGTCGGGAGATTTGATGCTTCAACTGAGCTATCTCAAGCTCCAGTCGGCGGATTCGATCGTGATCTTGGCGTGCGAATTCGGGGTCTCGTGGGGATAGACCCGTTGCGGGATCGATGAACCGGCGGGAGTCGAGCTGGGCGAAAGGCGGCGGGACCCCAGACGAAGCATTGACGACTTCCCCGTTACGGGACTCGTAGCTACAACGGTCGGGAGTGCCACTCTTGATGCAGCGTTCACACGGGAATCCCCGGTCACACGACAGCTTCCGACGGCGGCACTCAAGACAGCTGAGGCGGACACGCTGCCGTTTGCGGGCGGGCGGCTGTCCTGAGCCATCTCGGGACCCAGACTTTCGGTCACCGTCCGAGTCCGGGGTCTCACTTCGGTCAGAGGAAGCCATTTTCGATTACAGCAAAGCAGGGCCCGGTGTTGTGCGGCGGGTGCGGGTGCCGTTCGGAGTTACGAAGGAGGAGGAGATCCTGAGGGGCAGAGCATCAGCAAGTGAAAAGTGGTATGTTTATCAATCTGATCTGATAACCTTTGCATGAGAGTTTTTGATTGTGCCGAGCGGAGATACGAAGCAGGGATGTTGTAAGCTGTCATGTGACTAACGATCAAGTTCCATATTCGGCAGCTGCTCATCGTTAAGTTGAAGTGTATTCGTTGTGCTTGCTATACGGTTCTAAATCAAGATACAAGTAATTGACAATTGTCTGTCGATCTTAACATCCCGGCGATTACCTCTTCTATCTTTGCTTACCAAACTTCTCGTAACTCCGAGCGTTGGCCTCTGGTTCTTGGCCCTGCAAACAAGCGACAATTGGATTATCAATCTCGGTATTCAACGAATTTCATGTACTGGAGCGCTTCGTCTTCGTCGTCATTATTGAGCTGAATGTTGATGACGAATTGAGTTCGGTCTAGGCCGCCAACAGCCTTGAGAATGAGGATCAGTTAGTATCGACAGGAAACAGGTTTCTAAACCCCAGCATAAATTCTAGGCAAAATTGATAGTCACTCATCCACATGAGGCTCACCAG
This sequence comes from Fusarium graminum, assembly GCA_013266165.1. Classification (NCBI taxonomy): domain Eukaryota; kingdom Fungi; phylum Ascomycota; class Sordariomycetes; order Hypocreales; family Nectriaceae; genus Fusarium; species Fusarium graminum. Next base: position 23,573 of record JAAGWP010000606.1, read on the forward strand.
TCCATTATTCATAGTCACACTACCACTACTGTAGAGTATGGAAGCTAACGCGGGGCGATTTGGCGAACAAACCTGAAACCCAGACTGACTCGCATAAGGCGGTCTAGCAGAGTAGATAGAAGGTCAGAACCTTTCTAGAAACACCTTCGATTGAGCTTCTTTCTTTGATGGCCGTCTCGGCAATGTCCTCAGTGTAACAATGGCCAAGGTTGGCACCTTCAAACAGGACCTTTTACAGACGCGTCTTTACGAAACTACACTTGTGACACTGCAACCGCACAAATATTTAGGCACTGGAGAAACCACCACAAACAAGCTGCACTGTCCGTGAGCCGCTGTTTCACCTGACGCACACTGCACTTACGGTACGACGGGGCCCCCATTTTTTGCCCCGACTTGTCTGCAAAATCGAATCGATTTGCGCCAAATGAGGCTTTTGACTGTCGATCGAGTTGGCACAATCATTGGGGATTTCTTGTTTGCTATGTCGTGCATGGGAACTGACTAAAGGCGTATCTGTGCGCCGACTGTGAGTTTCACCTGAACAGGGTTGAGGTTATCCGAACATCAGCTCAGCAATCAGACCGGGATACCCGACCTGATAAATTAAATCTCGATCCGGTTTTAGTCCTAGGAAACAAAGAATGGAAATAGAATTGCACTTGCCATGTCGAATGGTCTGTGCAACAGCACGTCCACTATTTTAGATGATTCTCAATGCTGGATATACCTTATTCATGCCATCTGGACAGGGATACAACACCAAAACAAGTGTGTAATAACATACAGGGCTAAGTACTAAGGATTAGCCTCGTCACAGTTGCATGCGTCTTCCTCACCTAGGCCAAGCCCCTTACCCGCGCCGATCCGGGGGTTTGGCTTATATACATATAGCAAAGCGAAAACCCCCATCTGACAATTCACCTTTCTTTTGCCTGTGACCACTTTGTCAGTCGACCAGCCCTGATGCCACTGAAAGTTGGGTATGAAGTTGACATATTGGGCGATTTGCTCGCTGGCGCTCGTTGCTGGAGTTTTTGGTGTCGAAAGTCCTGAACTCTTCAAAGGCTTACCTGATTGTACTGTGAGTTCGCTGCATTCGGCTACTTACTTAGGACCGTGCTGATGATTTCCAGGCACCATGTCTCGCTCCCAACGGAACCTCGGGATCCGACACCGTTGATATATGTCATGACAAGATACTGAAGCACGAACGCGATATATGCTTCGCACGCGAATGCAACGACTTGGATAGATTCGGTATGATCCACCGCCGGGAGAGAGTCAGGATGACAGAACTAACGACTTAGAAATTACAAAGATTAATGCTAAAGCATGTGATCACATGGTCAAGAGCAACCGGCTGGATCACTACATCCTGCTCATAGCGGAAATTCCAGCATGGATCTCTCCTTGGCTTCGACTGTATTCGAGCTGGACTACTTATGAGACCCTTTCTATGGACGACTATGCAATGATGCTTTGCGGAGTGAGTTAGAGTCGTGAAGTCAGCAGCAGCCAAAACTAACGAGCCTCTAGCTGTTATATACTGTCTTTGCCACGCTCGTCCATTTCGGTGAGTACCTTGGTGCATCATGAACTTACACAGATTCATGCTTACATGACAAATCTAGGCTACTCTGCAACCAGTACCACAATTGTTTGGAACACAGCTCCAGAATACATTACAGATGGACTCAAGGTTCGTTACAGCAGAACTGGCTTAGTACATAGATTACTAACCTGGTATCAGATTGTTTTCATGGCCGAAATTTTTGAGCTCGCCTGCTCATGTTTGTTACGAGTCGCGATACTTCTTGTGTGCCTTCGCACAGCTCTTCCAGGCCAACACATGATAATCACTGGTATAACCATCATATTTACGCTGTTCTCTTCAGTTGTTCTAGCAATGCTAAGGGTGTTTCGGTGCTCACCGATCGAACTTGCTTGGGAAGGGTGGGCGCAGCATGACCGAGACCAAGTTGTTGGAGGCTGCTTGCCCCCAGACTCGCTCGCGTACGCAGCCAGTGCTATCGACATATTTCTCAATATCACAATCTTCGTGATGCTAGTTCGGCTTATTGCAAGTCGAAGGACTCGAGGCACGTCGTCTTGGGTGAAACAAATCATGGCAGTCATATTGGGAGTTTTTGTGCTAGGCGTATCCAGCTTTCGAGCACAGCTCTTGGCCAATTTTTATACGACGATGCGACCTGTGTGGGAATATCATGAGCGAATCATATGGATGGACGTCGAAATTTCCGCGTTGATCATATGGGCAAGCTTGCCTACTTGGCAATCCTTCGCAGACTCGTCATCCCGCCACGACATCGACGACTCAAGCCAACCCGTGCCACTGATCGGAAAACCTAGCCAAGTGAAAGCGAGAAGCGTCATTCGTCGTACTGGATTCTTCGGATTTTTGGCAAATGAACGCACAAGGAAACAGGTGGAGCCCAACTTGTTCCTGGGAGACAAGACGTACGGAAATGTCAGAACCGAAATACAGGGAGGCCAAAGGTTTTCTATGATCTCGCAGTTTACAGGTTTGATTGGGATACAGGTCAAGACAAGAACGACGAGGCTTGTGGTTGACAATGAATGGGATGCAGAGAAGGGGGCTGCCAGGGAGAATATCACTAGAGATAACGAATAACGAACATATACCACCTTATTTACAGTCATAAGAGAGTTGATCATTATTTCAAGACTAGATGAACATTAGTCACATAGTTTGCAACGCGGGTATGCCGTGACATAAGATGAAAACAATATGCTAACTGCATGAAGCAAAGAAAGGATATTGGAAAAGAGACACTGAAGCTATGTATTCCAGGGCGTCTAATCATGTTCTCGAAGCTGCCAGAACATCTCAGAGGTAGGGATCTAGTAGATCGATATTCGGGGGAGGGATGATCCCTGACTCAAGAATGTCAACGGATTATATCTTTCGGTCGCGCCACCGTATTCCAAGTCAGGGAATAGATAAGAACCAAGTAAAGTATTGGTAACCTGCTCCTCCTCCTCCCTCAGCTTTTCCCTTACCTTTCATCACATCTCTCAAGCGAATGGTCTCCCATTTTCTCTCCGGTCATATATCTCGACAATCGCGAGCTACTAGTTATCAAGTGCTCTAGCCTCAAGGTGTTTTCACCCCTGCTGTCATTTCTTGGTTTTCTCTAACCGTCGTGCCCAGTAACGCCTCTACATCAAGCTATGGATGAACTCAGCACGCCAAAAGACAACTCCTGTTTCGTGCCTGAGCGCCTGCGCGATGGTCTTTCCCATTTGAAGCTGAAGCTTGAACTTTTCGATGACATGTTCAAAGCTATGCATCCTGGTGTCCAGATCACCGATCAGCGTCGCCGTGACATGTGGAATGAAGTTTTTCGAGAATGGGATCCCTACAGTCCATTACCACTGACAGCCCCTACCCCAACCCGAAAATACTCGATGGAAGAAATAGGTGTTGAGGTTGGAGTGTTTAAACCTCAAGCTACTACCCCGACCAAGAAGAGGGCTGCAGATGAGAGCCAGTCATCACCAGCGCCAAAGAAAGATTGATCTGCAACAAACAGGGACACACCAACTAAGTAAAGTATTGGTAACTTCAAACTAAATTTACCTAAATTTATTTATTTCCTGGTATAAAGCTACCATCTCTTATGACGCCCCTGGGTGGGTACCTGACCCTCTTTTATCCAATATAGGACATATACTCGCGATTATCTCTTTGCATTTGATGCAACACGAATATCACGAGCCTGTATAGCAGTGTACTCAGCTTTTCGTTGGTATCACACTTCATAAGCGCCAGCTCATCAAAAGAGCAACAATTCCCTTTCTATTTCCACTACACTATGATAATGGACTTCTTCTCCGCGTTTCCCTATATCAACGATAAGGCATCACTCACCCCTCTCAAGAGAAAGCGCATTCGTTCAAAAAGGCCGGGAGTAAGCCTTTTGATGTATCTGTCAGAAAAACTGGTTTCCAACACCTCAGTGACTATGGTACATCCCATACGAAGCCAGGTTGTGCATTCGAAGATCCCCATACTAGGAGTTGGAGAAAGACATGTCCGCTTTCCATGTCCCAAAAACGCACACAGGGTATCAGGAGATTGAGCAGCCTAGGCTAAAAATAAATAAAGATTAAGAGGAGTGAATCATAATTTATCCTGACATAGTCTAAGCTTTTTATTATTTGGTCTAAAGTGGCTACCCTTTAGAAGACCTGCTTGCAGGTGACGCGCGTTCCGCCGTTGCAGAGGCCAAATCTCAAGAAGATGACGTTGAGAGAACCAATATCGCATGGGAATTTGTCACCGCCAGCTTCGACGACGCGATGAAGGAGAGAAGTCTGTTCCTGAGATGCGAATGGGTTCGATGTGGTTTTGCCTGGGCCAAGATCATGCTCTACAGCGATATGTAGAGTTTCAGTAGCAAGCTAACTTGCTCCATTACCCATTTCGCATGAGTCGAATTGTCCTTGGAAGTAGAAGACGGGGGTGTGGTAACGCGAGCATGCGTGAACTCGACCTGTGCAGTGCATTGATCACCAGGGTGTCTCGTGTCGACATTGGCTTGGAAGTGCGCGGTGATGGCTTTGAGAGCATTTATTTCAATCCAATTGTGTTTGAATTGCATGATGCCGTTGTAGTAGAGGAAGTTGATCGACTGCACAACATTATTATAGGCACGCAGGTTCATCAGCAAGTTCGAATGGCATGCACCGCCTTCGATGACGCGATGAAGGAGCGAAGTCTGCTTTTGAGAGGCAAATGGGTTCGATGTGGTTTTGCCTGGACCAAGATCATGCTCCATGGTAATATGTGGAGGCTTCTGGGCAATACCGCCGGCGATGACCCATACATTAGGTGAGAAATGGGCAATAGGGATCAATAGCGACATCTCATCCATAGTCGTAGCCTCGTCAACAATAACAAGGTTAGGTTGGGATGATTCACGAATAAGAAGTGGAGTTATTCCAACGGGAGTGGACGCTACAACACCAGAAAAATCTTGAAGTGTTTGGCGATAGAGTTCTTTCACGAGCTCTTTGAAAGTCGCAAAGTCTCCCTCCGGAAGATTCTCGCCATTCTCGATTCAATCCACCCTCTCCTTGAGATCAGAGTGGCGCTCAGAATCCTGCTCCAACGTGCGAGTTGCAAATTGATGGAGGGGCTTGTCACGATTGAAGTTCTTGGATTGCACCATGGCCGACTTGGTTCTAGAGACCTTTGCGTAGAGGCTTTGGATAACCTCGGAGGTGACAAATTCCTCTGCCATGCTGGTTTCCTCAACGTCATCCTGTCGAGCTATGGCTTCTGCAACGGCGGAACGCACTTCACCTTCAAGCGGGTAGAGGCGCATAATGTTGAAAGCGCTGTCTAGATGTTTCTCTGCAATTTCCCAATCGCGGAAGGTTCGCGAAAGTCGCTTGCAAAATGTCTCAATCCCAACGTTGTTGTTGATTACAAGCAGGATCTTGAGTTTGTGGAGATTGTCTAGGCCATTCCTGAAGATCGCGAAAAGAATGAGAACTTCCATCAAATACGACTTGGCTGATCCAGCAACGCCTGCGATGAAATGCAGTCTGGCGATTGACTTGCGCAGGTCGGTGAGACATGCTTGCATCGGCTGGGGCAGCTCATCAAAGATTTTCTGGCTGGAGTTGGGGACAGCTTTCTCGTCGATGATGTTTGCGATGCCATGGAACGCTTTGATGAGATCGACCTGAGAGATGCCTCGCGTGGATCAAATCGCAGCGTGTAGCAATAGGCCTGTTGGCTTTGTGATGCAGGACTAGGATTCGCTGTCTGCGGACATTTGAGTGCGTTGATCGCGAACGATTGTGCTTTGATGGTCTTGTAAGAGGTTGTCATCTTGATTCCAACCTCGACTAGATCATCTTCACCGACGCGCTCAAAGTACTCGGCGAGGGACTCATTGTCATTCAAAACAGCATAGGGTAGAGTGGCCTTTGCAGTAGACGCACCCTTGACTTTTGGATGAGTGATGATCATTGTTCGGTAGCCACGCGGGATTCCCAAGTCGATACAGTCAACACAATGACCTCTGAATGAAGGCTGTGAGTCATCTTCAGTATCATTGGCACCAGTAGTGGCGTCGACAGCGGCGACAGTAGTGCCCTGCGAAAGAGACGTGGTCTTGTTCGGTACAGAGACAAGACGTGTGCCTCGTAGTTCTCGCCGGTTGTTTCGTCGCGCTCTTGGTCGTTCCGACAAAACTCCTCGAACTCTGATTGGGACAGAGGGCGAATCAGCTGTTGTTGACAGCTTTGGTTGAAATGTTCGAGTGGATCAAGCTGAGGCTCGGCAGCTTTAAGGATCTTGGTAACGGAAAGCGCCGCTTCATCGTGCTCATCGCTTGGCTTTTCAAAGATAGCACTTTCGATCGTCGCTACTCTGAAGGTACAGGTCTTCTCTTGAATTAACCTTGACCACAGACATGTCTTTTTTCGTGTGAGGAGTTTGAATAATGGCGGCGCGAAACACCTGCATGGCCAAGTTTTCAGTCCTTTGGTCCTGAACAGCTTGGTACCATATCACGCTTGCAATATTGTGAATGAGGTGCTGTTCAGCATTGAAGAAATGCATTAGCTGATATCTGGCATCGTTTGTGGAGAAGCCATCGGATCCAGGTGCTGGCGCATGGCCAAGAGTGTAGATCTTGTCTTGAGGCGAGTGCTCAAAGAAAGGTGTCAGAGGATCACGTAGTATCTCCTGCTGCTTTTCTTTGTTTATGTGCGCAACAAACCGCTCGACAGTCTCGTGAAGATTGCCATGTACCAAGAGTTGAACTGTGTATGCCTAAGACGTACTCCTGATGTTGAGTTATGTATGTATGTAAGGTGCCGTAGTTGAAAGCCAAGAGACTTTAGTCTTTGTTGTTCAACCAATATCGCCGAGCTGCTTCAAAGCATGCGTGAATGTTGGATACCAAGGGGGTGTGCCTTGACGGGAGGAAGAGATGTGTGTGTATTGATGATGTGTGCGAGCTAGGGTCTGCAGTGGGGCTGTCGAGAGAACAGTGAATGCCTGAGGCATTCACTTTCAATACATACCTACCCGCGTAGTACCTGTGCCTGCAGGCAGGGTGTTAGAAGATCGAGAGTAGATAAAGATCAGGTAAAGAATGTCAAGTTTAGTGCTAAAATTGCCTAAATTAGACTATTGTATAGTCTAAAACTGCTATCCTTTAGGGTACGACTGGTGAGGTAGGATGATCAAAGGTTCCTAGGTAGATGAGAAACGCTGCTGAAAAACCTCACATTCAGGAACGATGAAAAGGAAAACCAATTCACAATCATAATGAAAAGACGGCGAGTTGAATGGAGCAAATGCATTGAAATAATTCATGTAAATTAAACGCTCAAAATTTCACTAAATTTCTTTCTTTCCTTAGTACAGCTTAATAGCAACGGACTTGTTCTGTGTATAATTGGCCAAAGCAGCCTCACCAAGTTCTCTACCAATACCACTCTCTTTATATCCTCCAAAAGGTAGCTGAAAGCTGTTAGTTGAGTGTTCTCTAGAAAGGGGGAGAAAGAGGAGGGTGTTTGGGGGGGGG
>JAAGWP010000611.1:0-22061 GCA_013266165.1 Fusarium graminum
GGGCTGGGCTGGGCTGAGCTCGCTGGTGACAGCAAGGCAAGCCAGCTTAACCGCCTGCCTCACCTGGTTTGCGGGTGGTTTGGTGACTGTTTGCTGGTGTTTCGTCTGTCTTTGGCGTTTCACTTACTGCAACAACTCCCATGACGGTTCAGTCAATTGTCAATGTCCACCGTCCTGAGTCTTGACAGATATTGGGTTGACTTGATGGCTGAAATCGGTGAAAATGAATCGAGAATTCGGCGTCTGGTGGCCAGTTGCCTTGGGTAGCCGCTATATAGGACAATGCGCTTGTAGTTTTGATATCGTGACCGTTGGCCCTCTAGTCTAGGCAAAACTAATTAACCAAGAGGAGAGAATCTTCCTCGGCTAGGGATTGTACTATGGAGTTTATAATTCGATTGCTCATCCAAAACAGGCATACCCCAGCTATTCAGCCTAGGCCAACATGAGTTTGAGGGCGATTCGAAGCTTAGGCGCTCCGTAAGAAAAACTCCATCATCCAGCTCACTGCTTGTTGGTGGGCTTGAGCGAGATGGATCCATAATCCATTTCATCCATTCCATTCACAACGAAGACCAGCGCAGCAAAAAAGGCAGATCCTGGCTCCGGTAGCCACCCCCACCTCTTTGTTTCTGGTATGATTCACTTGCAGTATGGCAATCCGAGATTTTCAACATAGGGAGAATGAAAATGTGAGACTGAAGCAAGGAGGGATTATCCAGGGGCAGTTGTCTGTGTTGCTTACCTACCTAGGTAAGTACCTCGTTCAGTCAGCATGAGAGAATATACTGCCAACTCAGCATTGATGACTGGGTGAGGCGGGCCGTGGCGGGAGACGATGGTTTGATAGATACTCAAGGCTCCCCTGCCACCTCCGAACTGTCACCGTCCATAACGGAAAAACTGAGCTGAGATGCTGACGAATACAATACAATACAGCACGTTCTTGAAAGACATCTGAAAAGGTTGGTATTTGTGGCTGATGATAATAATAGCGTCGAGTGTTTGCTGGTTGCTGGATGAACGAGGATAAACTAGAACTAGAACTGGTTGGCGGGAGGTGTCTCACTCGGAGATGGGTGCTGATGAATGCAGATATCTCGGTGCTTCACTCTACGGGTAAATGAGCGAGTAAAAACGAAAGGCGACCAATCTTCATCTGCGTGTTGTTCTCTTTTTGTGTCAGTGCCTTCGTCATTGCCCTCATCGACTTGACGTGGTTGAGTGAGCGCGAGTGTGCAGTTTCATTGCTTTGCTGTGCTGGCTCCAGCGTCGAGTCGCTTGATTGATCGTCCCGTGGCCGTAAAGACACGCCCCCCTCGATGAGGATGAGACTGAGACTGACCTTATCGTACACGCCCGTCCACACACCTTTTACCTCGTCTACGTCTAAGTATCTAGCGAGCATACCAGCACAGGAAGAATGGACTACCTTGTGAATAAAACGAAAGAACGGGTATATGAGATGAAAATCTTTTTGTTGGTTAGACAACAATCTTTTGGATTGAACGAAGTGGCCTTCATCGTTCATCGTCAACGTCTACTGCCACAACGGCCAGTGGCTGCAAGTCTGAGCACTCTGGCCATGGGCGGCAATAGTGCTCCAGTGCATTTCCACTAAAACTACCGATACCTCACACTTGGATCAAGCCACGCCCCCACACTTTCTCTGCTCTGCTCCCTACCTCTGAAAAAATGGAAGCTGAACACCCCCTCTAGGCCCTGAAATTACCACACCTGCACTTTTATTAAAAACAGACCATCCCATCCATCCATGCCCGTTGCTCCTCCCCCTCCTCCCCTCCTTCTTCTCTTGTCTTTCCCCCATGACAGTTTGATACCTTGTCTTTTTAAAACAACCATATTTCTTCACTTCCTCCCTTCAGTTCTGCTTCAAGTCAAGCATCTTATCGTCCTCATCTCGCTCAACTCAACAATACCGATTCAACTTCAACTTGGCCATCGGTTTCTTACATATCGCTACTAGCGCCCCGTCGAAAAACCGCCTTGGTCTATGCCACTATTGNNAACCGTTACCACTACCGCCACCGGCGTTCTCACCGCCTGGATCTGCGATCTTACACACTTACTTCACCACCCCACCAAACGTGGTCCCTGTTCGAATCTATCGAACCTCAACTCCGAAACAACGCTTCCTCGAAGCGAACTTTTCTAGGTCAAACTATCCCGACCTCACAACTGCACAATGTCTGGCAACCACGTATGCTACGTCGAGGATGCCGAGGAGGATTCAGGCAGCTCCATAGCCGAGGGCATCCAAGCCACCCGCCGCTATGCCGTTTCTGAAGCACCAGGCCCTGGAAGCCCTCCTAAAGAACGTCCCAACACTGGAAAATCCCGTGGTGATTCCAGGCGATACTCAAGCCGGAGACATGCCTCCCCTCCCAGCGAAGATTTCTCCGATGAGGAACCTGCCCCTCCCCCTCGTAGGGAAGAACGTCCTCGTCGGGACTACGAGCGTGAACAGCGCGAACAACAACGTGAGAAGGATCGGCGTCGCAAGGAGAGAAAACAGAAAGAGGCTGCCGAGCAGCAGCAACAAAAAGCTCGGGCAGCGGCTAAACCATCAAGGGAACAGAGAGAGCAGCGCGAACAGCGTGACCAGCGAGAGCAGCGTGAGGCCAAGCCTGCGAGAAAGCCGCGCCCAACATCTCTTACCCACACCAGGACCGAACCTGTTGTTCAACAATATCGCCGGGGTCGTGTTGAAGACCCTTCATTATACGGTGTTCAGCAGCCTGCGGTATCAGGCCTGCGCCCCCGCGCTCAAACCCGGCCTCATAGCTACTATCCGGGACAGACTGCCCCCCCAATCGCCAATGTTAGCTGGCACCAGTCTCAGCACTCTCAGCCCTCATTCCCTGTGGGGTCATTCCCACCCCCGCCGCCTTTCTTCCCGGGAGGGCAGTCCCCATCCATAACTGGCCTCTCATCTTCACCTGGCCCTGGTGCTGGAACGCCAGGGTTCTTTGACATGAGCTCGCAGCAGGCAAGCGCTCATCTCAGGAACCGTTTCGAGCGACCTGCTTCTTCCATGGGGTTCCGCCAACAGCAGCCGTCCCCTTCCAATGTCAGTTACACTCAGGATGAGTACGAAGAGGAAGAACAAGCTGAGCCTCGCCTCCTAAGGCGAGCTTCCCGTTCCAAAAGACCTCAGCAGAATGAAGAGGACCGCAGGCGTATGCCTCCTCCTGAGAATATCCCACGACCCAAATCAGCAATGCCTCCTCCAACCACCCCGTTCCGTCCTCCACCCCAGACATTGACTCGACAAAAGACCAGAACTCCTTCACGCCCACCTCCATCCAGTCGCAGTCGTGTCGGATTCGCAGACCAAGGCTATGATGAGGATGAGTACGCGGATAGTCCTGGTCTTTTTACAGACTCCCCTGAAGCCAATTTCGATCGTCGTACAGCCCTGTCACGCACTCGCCGCGATTCTCTCATCTATGAGCATCGCGGAGTGGACATTGTACCTGCACGCAACAGACGTGGCTCTGTTGCGTACGAGCATCATGGAGCTGACCTTGTACCTGCTCGCAACCGACGCGGTTCTGTCGCATATGAGCAACATGGGGCTGACATTGTACCTGCACGTAATCGACGTGGCTCCGTTGCATATGAGCAACGTGGGATTGATATTATGCCTGCGCGTACCCGCCGGGATTCTTTCTATGACCATGATCGTTCTCCCGGAGGCGGCGGCGCCAGTTTGGAAGACGAGGAAAAATACCTGGATGCAATGCGATACCAAGACGATATGAATGGTGGACCAGCCATGCCGTTGACTGCGGAGACCCTCCGCAAAGCCAGCAACCCTCGCCTGGGTGGCGGAAGCAGTCGTAGCAGTGGCAGCCACGATGATAGCGAGTACAAACGAAGCAACACCACTGGTCTTACCCGCTCCTCGTCTAGCGATACCGACAATGTTACCATCAAAGTTTCAGGCTCGGCCGTTGTGCGAGTATCAGGGGCCGAGATTGAGTGTGGTGACGGAGGTGAGATCACCTTTTCCAGGCCAAATGGCAGCTCTCGTGTTGGCAGTGACCGTGCAAGCAGTTACTACCAACTCGAAGATGTCCGAAGCCGCGTTGAACAAAAGGCTCTTCCCTATCGGCCACACACTCCCAGCCGTTCTGACTCGCATCACCGTGGCTATTCTGGAAATCATGCCCCGTATGATCCATCGTTCGCCATGGACGACTACATTTATTGATGATTGTTCTTATGAGAGATGATAAAGTTGACGATGAGCGCGCGATTTTCTCCATTTTTTGAAAATTTATTTTTTCTTCTAACATATATCTGTTTCTTCTCTCAAATTTTCTGCATTGTTGAGACATCTACAAGATAGGCTGTTTTTCGCCTTTAATCTAGGGTGTTGGCTTTGGTGGAGCATTTCAGTAGACTTTTTCAACTGCAACAAGACTGCAAATTTCTTCGTTCTTCACCTCAGTTGTCGGACTTTGTCGCAGAGTTTGTATCTTTATGCTCCTGTTCTTGGGTCAAACCCGCTTGTTGGTTTCGTGGCAGAAAGTTGATACCCCAAAGCAATGATGGCGGAAGCATCCAGCTGATGTTCCAGCTGACTTTCCGGCCTGGTTTCTACTACCTCATCTTGCCTTTGCCCTCGAGGCTTACTGAAGGCTTGCTTCTTCTTTATTATTCGAAATTCATGTTCGCCCAGTAGGGGTTTGTGTTGAAGTTTGGTTGGATCAGTTGAGGGAGACCGGTGTGTCTCAAGGGAGCATAAGAAAATTTGTCTTATGGCGGCTAGTAGTAGAGGCGTCTTCTTCTGACGCATTGCGAAGACCGTCCAAAACGACGAATGAGACTTGTTCCCCAGGACAAGCTTTTGGTTGATCTAACTTAAAAAAAAGTACGCCATATTGGTCTATATCTCTTGTTGCTACGACTAAACATGTCAACACCCTTGGGGCATGCCGCATGAGAGGCGACTATAAGAACGGGTACAGCTTATGTGCTGCATTGTTGAGCATGGTGTAAGAGGAGGAGTCTGAAATTTGGCTGGAATAGTTTGACCATTATCGTCAGAATGATAGATTGTACGGGCAGATGAGGTTCGCGCCTCTATGTGCTGCCCGACAGAGAATAATCTTATGTTACAGCCAGCATGGCTTGCATGCTTGGCCTCTTCACTCTGTGTACGAGATATCTATGTTTTAGCCGTGACAAGATAATATACAGTCCCAATGTCGGGGAGATCGGCTCGTAGTCCTTGCGTGGGGGATCAAGGATCGTGGTGAAACGGGGGTCTCGGAATGGAGTAAGAAACTAAAGAAGTATATCTCGTCTCAGGTATTCAGATTTATGCATGGAAGACTAGTGATCGTCGGAATGTGAGGAATGTACAGAGTGAACGGAGTATCAATGGTCACCTTCATGGATTAAGCGCTCCAGACATTCATGCAGACATGAGACCAATGGTTGGAGTAGTCTCAGGGGGCAATTCAAACAAGGTCCCCAGAGTCTCGAACATGTGCTCTAACAACTTACAGTCTGACATGACACTTATATCGGACTTCAAGAGTTCATTAGAGGAAGCATCACGATAGATCATGCGAGAATTAGGGACAATGGCTGTCTCACAAGGTCCGGCGCTACTCCCAATCATGGCGGGAGAATGTTCCTTTATGCGGGTTAAAATAGAGCTCGTCAGTTCCATTCCCACGCTGCAAGAAAAATGAGCTTGAAGGGGCGTGTGCATTACAATCTGAAGCATAAAGTCGTGGGCAGCTGTGATTGGCTAGCGATCAAAATGGTGCGCTGTGCGAGGTTGCCTGGTCAGCAACCGCAATATTTACTTTCGACGTCATTTCCTGGTTAGGTGTTTTTTCGAAGATATCACTGAATGAAGCGGTAGTTCTAAACTCGGGAGCAGTGTGTCAATGAAGCGGATTGTGAATCGTTATTTCTTAGTAAAATATTGACTTGGATCTTTTCCTAAGACTCAAGAGAAGTGGACGACTTCCTTACGTGCACGTTGAAAAGTGCCCAACCACCCTTCACCGCACCCCAGCCACGGATTTTCCAAGGCCTGGTTTCTGGGTTAACCAAGCACCACCGCCTTGTGCAGAGCCACGCAAGTCTCTCTCCTCTTCATTAGATTTCTGCACCTTATCTCAAAGTCAATACTCTATTCACATTCATCAAGACACGACCCATACAACATCAAGCGACATATCCAACTCGATCTGTTGTCGCCTCACCGTCTTTCGTCTCGACCGCTTGGTTTCATTCACCACGGAGCTCGGCTGGGCTACGATACCCTAGGCCTTAGCTTTCGCACATCCCATCTCGCACTGAGACCTCTTCATTCTACCTCATTCCACCATGGCACCAGCTATCATCCGTACGCTGCAGGACGCGCCTTCACTTACACAGCACGCCCCACGTGCTGCCGAGGCTTTCTCTACACTCTCGAGCCAACTGTTTGAGGCTACCAAAGTACTTTTGGCCCGAGACGACAAGAAGGACAATGATAGACATAGGCCATCTGTTGAACCAGACTCAGGCTCATTCGACCCCCACAATATCAACAACGCTGGTTTCTTCTTCCTCTTTGCCCTGATCGGCGTCGTCTTTGTTTGCACCGGTATCTGGTTCTTCTTTTGGGCCAAGAACGGAGGCTTCCAGTTCCGTGAGCACGATTGGGATGACTACAAGTCTACTGTACTTCGACGCACCGGACCCAACGGCACGATTCTTTCCAACGCAACCCGCCCGACAAACCTAGGCGGTGGCAGCGTTTACAAAGACGTAGATGACGATAACACGACCGTAGTTACTGAGAGCACGACACTTACAGGCATCACGGCTGGAGCAAGTGACATTGGGGCACGTGAGAAGCGACGTCGCAAGCAGGAGAAGCGGGACCGTGCGCGCGAAAAGGCAGGCAAGAAGAGCAACCGACACGTAGGTGATCTGGGTGTTGAAGACGAAGAAGCCGAGCTTGCAGCTAAGAAGGAACTCCGCAACTATCGCCACGAAAGAGCCGCTCGTGTCGGTGGACTGAACAAGGAGAGCGAAGGCTCTGAATGGGACGGCTCTACCAACCACGGCACCGAATCCAACGTCTCTACAAATCTCCTCTCTGATCGCCAGACCACTCCTACCACAACACCTACCAAGTCCAAGGCCGGCATCCGCAAGGTCTACTCCACCGCCGACCGCCGCGAGAACCGTGAAGCCGAGCGCATGCGTGCCGAAGCTCGTCGTCTGCGTGAAGCCGGCCGAAACGCCCGTCGCGACTTTAGCTACCAGCGTGCCGAGAGTTATTCCCGTGCTGACAGCCAGGTGAGCGAGAGTCTTCTCGATGGGTCACAGGTGACCCGCACCACGGACGACAGCGGCGACCTGGGAACCAAGAGTTACCACCAC
The DNA here is from genome assembly GCA_013266165.1 of Fusarium graminum. Taxonomy (NCBI): domain Eukaryota; kingdom Fungi; phylum Ascomycota; class Sordariomycetes; order Hypocreales; family Nectriaceae; genus Fusarium; species Fusarium graminum. Next base: position 7,423 of record JAAGWP010000611.1, read on the forward strand.
CCCATGCCTGAACTGAGGGAGTTGGAGAGGGAGAGGGCAAGGGAGGAGAGAAGGGCGCGAAGAGCGGCAAGGGGATATCAACGAGGACGAGTGGAGGAAGAGTAAAGAAGAAGACTGAGATGGAGTTATGAACACCTCCGACTACTTCTGCTAGGTAAACTGCGGGTTTGTTTGCTTTGGTTTCGCTTTGGCTTTGGCTTTGGCTTTTCTGCATGTAGTATGTGTAATGTAAATAGGCATGGTAACGGATTCTCACGGACATGAATGGGTATATGCGGGATCACTAGAGTATAGGATTAAGATAGTCGATGCATTAAATAAATCACAATGCATTCATTCATTCACAAAGACCGCTTTGAGAAATATTGACTGAGGATACTTCATGTCTGACCTACCACGAATGTTTGCCCATCACCAGTGTAACCAGTCGAAGGAAGCGTAGGAGGTGAATAAAAAACAACAATTGATGGCCTGAATTGGATATCTTGCCAATGAGCCAACGAACTGTTTCAGAATCCTAGCAGCGAAATGATAATAAGAAAGTCAGCTCCAACGGTACTTGCATGTATGTTGGTTGATCGGTGTCGATAGAGGGATTCGTTGACATTAATTCAGAAGCAAGGCGCGTATCGCGAATACTCAAAATAGATAGCTGAAGATCCTTTTTATGGGCATAGACGTGTGGATATGGTTATGGGCGCCAACCTCCATGGACAATGTGAAACCTAGAGCGCGCGGATACGGAAGCCCGAAACAAGAATGCCTCGCCTCGTATTATGCGATAGTGAAGACTGTTTGACAGCGACGTTAAGCGATTCATATGCAAATCGATATCCCCAACTGATAACGTCACAGGGTTTGACTTTTGTGCCTGTGCCTGTGCCTGATACCGATACTGACTGATAGCCAGGACCAGCCATTTTGATACTGGTCCAGTTCAGCCTTGGGAGATATGTCCATTAGATATGCCCCACGTCGGGCAGATGTTAGTGGTATGCGGCGTCTCAAGGTAAGCGGCGCTAACACGATGCAAGCGCTATCATCCTGCTCCGCCGGTTCCGTGCCTTGGCCCCTCCAGTGCTTCACAGCGGGAGAGCCCCGCTAAGGACCCAGCAGACAGACATCCTTTGTCTGCTGGGAACGTCTGCCTGAAGGGGCCCCCGTCGCTTGGCTGTTGTTGTTGATGGTCCGGTATGACGCATGACGAGACCATCAGCAACAGATAAGTGAGAGTGGCCATCTTGTGCAGAAACGATCACTTCTGATTATTCAATTTGCGTTGGAATTATAACTCTACCTATGAATAAAGTAGTATCTTTATTTTGCAATTCTGTTTAGATGCATCCTGATTCGCAGTCTGTGTGGCGATAGTCTATGATATCGCGTGGGCCGGATCCTTCTTGGCTAGGACTCTCCCGTCGTTTCTTCCTCTCCCATCTCCTCCACATTAACCTACTTTGGCCCAGATCCCACCAACCAACCACCCAACGCCTGGGCTCGCCTCTCTCTCTCTCACACACCTTGTCTCGCCCTCCCCCGTCCGTCTTCGTCATTCTACTCCTCCTTCACCACCAAATCTATTTGGTCTTATCCCAACCAATATCGAGTCCAGTTCCACCCTCTTTCGGCGTTTCTCCTTCTCTGTTTACCAATAACTCGACGACTCCTGCCTCGACCATTCCCTTCTCACCGTCCTCTTCTTATCTCGCCGTGCGATTGATTCTTATATGTACTATTTGCGGCGGTGACGCCGTCCGCCAAGATCCGTGCCTTGGTTGTCCCCGACCCGACCGATCGATCACCTAATCCGCCCGACGCGCGATCTAGACAATTCGAGTCAACCACAATCCACCGTCAATTTATTTCCAGATATAGATCCAGGCAGCGTACAACAAAATACGGTTATTCACAACTCTAGCCATCGCCCATCATGGGGCTCTCTTCAAACCCATCGTCCGCTTTTACAGGCGTCGTCATCGGCCTCGTGTCATCCTTTGGCTCCATCGTCCTCATCGCCCTCGTCATCTTTATCTTCTGGATTTCTGGCTGCGCGAGTACTGGTCGCATCATTCTCGATCGTCTTGGCAGACCGGGAGAATACGATGATGAGCAAGCATTCGCGCGTGATGAGGCCGAGGCCCTCGAGGTTATGGATGACATGTCTCGCCAGGAATACCTACGTGCAAAGGGTATGTTGTCAGCCGCTTGCTCTCGTCCCTTGGGGGAATATGTTTCACTGACCCGCAATAGCATGGGTCACTGCCAACCCTCCCGAATCAGTGCAAACTGATATATCACTATCACAATATCTAGCTATCCAGGAAAAGGGCGTCTCAGCGTGGGAATTTGAGCCTGAACTTGAGATCGCCAACTGCTTTGTCGAGGCTCGTACCGAAATCGAATTCTTTGACTCGGAATGCACCGTCATGAGCAACCTCCCCGTTCCAAAGCAAAATGATGTCTATTACTGGGAGGCAAAGATATACGAAAAGCCCGAAAGCACTCTGCTCAGTATCGGCATGGCTACCAAGCCATTTCCTCTCTTCCGCCTGCCTGGTGAGTTTTGCCCTACACTTGTACTCCCTCAGCCCCCGGCCACTTGCTGACTCTACAATCAGGTTACCATAAGTACTCTGTAGGATACCAATCTACCGGCGCCCGCCGTTACAACCAACCGTTCGGTGCCACCCCTTACGGTCCCCCGCTAGTGCAGGGTGATGTTGTTGGTGTGGGTTATCGTCCTCGAACAGGTGCTATCTTCTTCACTCGCAATGGTAAGAAGTTGGAGGAAGTGGTTCACGGGCTCAAGGCACAAAACTTCTTCCCCGCCATTGGGGCAAATGGTCCTGCTACTATCCACGTCAATCTAGGACAGGCTGGATTTGTCTTTATCGAGGCCAATGTCAAGAAATGGGGCCTGGCTCCTGTCACCGGAAGTTTGGCTCCTCCACCACCGTACGGATCTGAGCAGGGAAGCATTCTATTAGAAGCCGGCACCAAGGATGGTCAAACTTATCCCCAGGGTAGACAGCACAGTCACTCGATCACAGCAGGCTCCTACAACACACGCAACCCTTCGAATGACTTGATTCCTCAACATGGACGAACACGCAGCGGGAATTTTCGCGTCCTTCCGCCAACAAGCCCAGGGCCTGTCAGGAGCTCAACGGATATCTCTTTGGCTCATTTTGTACCCAACGAGGAAAATGGCGAAGCTAGCAGTAACGCCGCACCTCGACAGGAGACACACGACCACAACCCTCTGCATCTACACCTCGAAGATGCAACAAATCCGCCACCTGAATACCAGAGTCCCGACCATTCAGGCACTGAAGATGATCGATATGGAAGCGACAGTGAGGAAGACACCCCCTTAATCCGCGTAATGAGCCGTAGCCGAGGCAACTCTTCTGCCACTGTTGTTCCTGCACGACAAAGCTCTAGCCAGCGTCACCCACCAGTCCCCAGCTACAGCGACGCCTTGCGACAGGGTGCTGGTCGTGACCGTAGCGACAGCGCACGCCTGCCCCCACCAAATCAACCGTCATCGAACAGGCCTCGTAGCAGTACATCTGCTTGAGTGGAGGTTGTTCCATCGAGCAGCGAAATACCGAGCGATCGGCGAGTTAGCAGCACGCTTCCTCGCTACTGTCAAGCCATGACTTTGACGATGATCGGCGATGCTCAAGAGATGCAGCATCGACGACATGACACCGGAGTTGATAGGAATTCTCTCACAGATCCATTTCAATCGTTTTCATTCGCATAGGCGCCTTGGAGTTTTGAGCATTGACAGGAACACGGTTTCGAGGTCACATAACCTCCAAACAGTGGTCTAATCGTCCCTTTTGTATTTTTAGACAGGAAATTAGGTCCAACGCTTTCGGGGACAATGAATTGGCTGGACATGAGTTCCTGGTAGGAACTGGAATGAAATATTGATACCAATAACCCGGGCGGATTTGTGTTCCTTGTTATCGAAAGTTTTGTTTTTCTTTTACGCATCGTCCACCACTGCCTATACGGGGTTGTCCCGTGAGTGGTGAATTTTTGGATAGTGGCTAATCTGCCCGCGGCTTTGGAGGCGTTGATGTTGTGGTATTTGAAAAGGCCTCGGCTGTTGCCTCATGTGAAAATGGATTGCTTGGAGTATCCCGGGTGTCGAAGTAGTCAAATCCACCTCATTCATCGTCACATACATCTTTGTGTTTGGGAATTCTTGAGGACGTGCTGGTTCACAAGTGCCTGGCTATCGGGAAATGCCTAGACAGTACAGCTGGGAGTCGACAAGAACTGCCGACGTAAATCAAAGGGCTGAGCGGCCTTACGTGCAGATGTTCGGCCTGATTCCACACTCGCTCCTGTACGGTAGCTCCACTGCCGATGTATGAGGATGTTGTTAGAGCTGTGTAACCATACAGAGCGTACACAGTCATCGCAACATCGTGTCTGAACTGACAGACGTCTTGGTCATGATTCAAAGTGTCACTTCAGCCTGATTTTGAGGGCAATCGACTGCTTAAGCCCCTTGAGTTTCCTGGCCAAAATTGAAACTGAAAGACTGTTGGCTCATGATGTTGCAACACGTAGTTGATAATGTGTTTTGGTCGGCGCACAATCGCCACGATTGTCCTTGCAAACAACATTGGATCATGCAATTACACCTCGAAGAAGATCTACAGTCGTCACATAAATTCAACATGGTCTGTGTAGATATCGTTGATTCCATTAAACTCCTCGCAGAACAGGAGCAACACTTGAATCTTGCCGATAAATCCAGCGATGTTCTCAATTGTGGCAGGCATAGGGCCAAACAAACAATCTATAACACACGAAATCCTTCACATGAGGCATCCAAACACAGTTTCCAACCAAGGGTCTTTACAAGTACCCAACAGGACCATCATAAAATATTATCGTGCTTCTGTCCCGTGTTATTCCATCGCAACCCCAGACTCTGAGAAGAGTCGGGCGCAACAAGCATGATCAGTCCCAAAATGAACAAGAAAAAAAGCATGACCAAAGCGCCAAACAAATGCTGTTCCAGTACTCCAAGTAACTCCGGACTTTTCCCAGGCGCAGTAAAAACAAAAACAGTCGCTATGCTTTCCGGATACGGGTTTCCGCTTCTGAGGGTTGGGACCGTAAGAAGTGAGATCTATAACCGATCGAATATTCATTAAGTCGTTAAAAAGGAGTGTCTATCGGGTATCATTGTATGAAGGAGTGTCGTATCTTCTTATTTGGGGGTATCATAAGGAGTGTGGAACAAAACATTGCACTTCAAAGTGCGTGTTTCGATCAAAAGGTAAGGAGTGTCGGCGTTGACAACGCGGTAATGTTCGAGAGTAGCGAGTGTTGTTGAAGGAGTGTAATACGTGGCGCCTGCGTCGATTTTGAAAAAAGCAGAATCAAATCATAAAAGCATGTCGGCAGTGAATCGAAATCGTGTTTGATATCAGGTGGCTCGACGTCGAGCGTTATCTTCGTATTGTTGGTGTATCACAGGGTGTCGTACCAAAGGAGAAGGAGGGTGCGGAGCAGACGAGACGGATGATGTGTGACGGTGTCGCGGGAGCGTCGTATTCGAGGAGACGGGCGATTCGGGAAGAGGGAGCATGCCGAGTTGCTCCGCGCTGAGGTACGGAGATGGAGCACTCATCATTGAGGTCATGTACAAACTCGGGTCTTCTGGAGGAGGGTATGTAGGTGTCGTGTTTATCCTGGGTGGTCAAGGTCAATCCCCTAATGTTCTTTGCGTAAATTGAGCCAGTGGTCGTCGTCTCGAGGAGCCTAGATCCACACGGCATGGACAGGAGTAACGAACCCGGCACCATAATTTTGAGGGGAATCCTGAATGTTGGAAGCTGTTCCGCCCTGTAGAGTGTTCATATCCCATGCCCCATACTCTTCAGTATCGCTGTAGGCAACAGAGCCCTCAAAGGTCGAGGACGCTGGGCTATAAGATCCGTTATACGCCGGAGAGGGAACGTTGAGGTAGTGCTGACTTGTGTAAGGTGACAGGATCAGTGGGCTCACTGCAGACGGAGGTGGTCCTGACGCGTTGAGCATTGGCATTTCCTCGGTGCTGTAACTGAATGCAGGATTGCCGTAGAGATACGACCCATGAGTAGGAATCTCCTCCTGGACAGTGAAATTGCGGGGGTTGAATTGAGGGAACGACGGAGTCCTCTCGGGATGTAACCATCCCATACGCGACCGGAACTGACCAACAGTGTCGATGGGAAACTCCATGAGGGTCAGAGGAGTTTGCATCTCACTTCCAACACCCGAGACATTAATCGACATGAGCCGTCGAGCAATCTCTTCGACAGGGGAGATAGACAAACTGCCGAAGTAGGCGGCGCCGATTTCGGGAAAAAGGCGCTCCATAAGCAGGGCAACAGTATACAGGTGAGCAATGATGATCAGCGAGTTGGGAGAGCCATGATAGTTCTGCAGATAGCCGACAGGCATCCAGAAGAGCCATTTTCGAAGGGGCTGAAGACGTTCAAATTGCTGAGCAATGGAGAGCGTAGGGCTGATCTTGCGCGAACCTCGTAGGAAGCCAATGAGATGCTGGATCTGCGTTGTGTCCTCCTTGTAGTGCTTGAGGTGTGCTTCAACCTTCTGGACCTGTTCGAGCGTGCGCTGGTAAGCCTCCAGATCCTCGGGACGAGGCTGACTTGGACGGTGGTCCTTTCCAGGGGATGGCGGGGCGGTAGGGAATGTGCTGCTTTCAGCAATGAAGTCTCCAAACTGAGATTCGTGCTTCCAAGGGTCCATAGCATCGATGACCTACTACCGTGTTAGCAAATACCTGCGGTCAGTTTTAATTCCACTTACCGACGAGGTGCCTTGCATCAGTTGAGTCCAGCTGCGCCTAATTGGGATGTTAGTCTAGATTTTCAATAAGATCAACCATAAGACGTACCAGTCAGTGGCTTGCCAAGAGAGAACAAGGGAGGCGGCCAGAATAGCATCTGAAGTCTCTCGGGAGAAAGATCCAATGGCCTCCTGCAGACCCTTGAGAGCAATACCTCGATGCTCGTAAGCCATGCTGCCGACCAAAGGACAGTCGGTTAGAAAAGCAATATGCTCGGCGGAGAACGCAAGCAATGCATGCATCACATAGGGGGTGGTAGCGCCAATACGAAGAAGACTATACCCTAGTATTAGCGTTGATTAACACTCCGGATTCGGGTTCAATTTACGTACGTTGGAATATGGCGTGTCCAAAGGGTGAAGTTATTGGCATCGATAGTTGACAACTGATAGTACAGGAGCGCAACGTGATAGATCAAACGAAGATCCTCGATCGAGTACAAATGTGGCATGGGGGCAGGGTAGATTCCAAGGCTGGGGAGTGGCCAGACGCCAGTCCTTTGCCACTCAGAGATGGCGGCTTCAATCTGAGGCGTCCACATCAGATCAGGCTTGTCGGGAGTGGTAGAACGCTCAGCATCGGGAACTTGCACATCGTTGTATGGGCATCGGATCTTGTGCTTGGTGCAATTGCGACTGCATCCAAATGTCAGCTTAAAAGGGAGTGCGTCGCCCAGGTACCAAACCCACCATTGGGGGAAGTTCTCATCGCAGCGGATATGTCGGCGCTTGCTGTAGAGCAGCTATCAGTACTTGGTTGTGGTTATCGTGGACCAAAAGGATCATACCAGGTATCACAGCCCTTGCGAGACTTGGTGTGGCTGCGGCGAGGGGGACCACCACCGGGACCAGCCATTTTGCAAACGTTAAGGGTAAAAATGTAGCTTGAAAGAACTACACTGTAAGTACATGTACAGCTTGTTCGATGAATTTAAAGACATACTTGAAGTTATCCACAAAGACGAGCTTGTGGACTGGTAGCGAGCGTGGGAGACAAAGAAAGTCAATGATCGTCCTTGTCAATCAGTTTCCAGGAATTGACCTGTAGAATCCGAATTATTGATGTTTCGTAAACACGGCCTCTCGATAGCCAACTTGAGAAGCTAAACTCGGATGAAAGTCGAAGATTGATGCTTATACACGAGTGGCTTGAGCAACCTTATGTGGTTGGAGTGCTCGATGAATTCTACGAAACAACGATGATCAATACCAGACAGGTTGAAGATGTATCTAAAGCCTGTGCCAGTGAGGTTGTGTGGTGCGGTAGGTTGTCTATATCCAAATCTTCTAAGCGAATGGTAGCGATCGAATGTGTTGACTTGGTTTGATTTTCCTTCCTTTCCAAGAAATTGCGGTGATGATTTTGGAAGCGAGTGTTGGTGCGCAGAGGTGAAGATACCAGTTGGGAGTGGATTCGAAAAGCGAAAGTTAAGCCAAGGTGAGCATGTAGGCCGCCTTGGGTAACCTCGTATTCAGATTAGAGCTGGCAGTCGATCTTTCACAGCTTGATGTGCGAGTCCAAATGGTTTTAGTGGGCCTTTGTTGCTGATCTCTTGAAGATAGTCTTTGCACAGAGCGATTGTTCCTATTAATCCACAATGGGAAAATATCGAATGCTCAGAGACGTTGGGAGAGGATGGTATCGTGAAGGAGGAGCGTTCCTCTAGAACCAAGGCGTAGTGAAAAGAAAAGCGAGTGACAGGAGTCAACGAGGACTTCCTAAGAGAGCTGAGGGGTGAAGAGCGCGAGGAGGATAGCGAACGTGGTTTGTTTGTAAGACGAGACGAGTGTTTGAAGGTGACCAAAAGAGATCAAGAGGGGATCCGGGAAGGAGCTGGGGAGGACGGCTTTGTTAAATAGAAGCGGAGGTGCGGGAGTAGATGGATGGAGGAGTAACCGGGGGGTGTGAGAGAAGTGTGGGAGTGAGGTAAGACTGGGATGGGACCTAATGGAAAGAATGGGTGGAAGGCTGTGTACTGTAAGAAGGTACCTTCTGTGAAAAGCAGCCCAGTACGGCACCTAACTATTGGCAGGAAGGTTGGGTAAGGTGATGTAAGAAAGAGCGTCCAGTGCCAGTGCCATGTGCCGTGTGAATGAGATTGCAGGTGCCAGCGTCAGTGCCAGTTCATCAGTGCTAAAAAAACGTGCAGCCCACGGACACCCACCACCAAAATCAGCCCTTAGGTAGAGTATGAGCGTGAGTAGCATCAGAATCACCAACAATGCTGTAACACCAACATCTTACCTACCATTCAAAAGCGTTGGTACGGGCCGAGGAAACGTCAGGACAAGCGACGGGCTCGGCCTCAGACTAAGGGAATTATGGGCTGTGGAGTGCGGGCCCCGGGACTACGGCAGCGGACAGACAGTGGACGAATTCCAATAAATCGGACGCTGGCTCTTGGCCGTGTCCCGAGCACGCTGTGACTAAATTTGCGCGCCGCCTCAAGAGAGAGTGTGTGGTTGCTGGTCGCTGGTCGCCGGAGTGGCTAGGCTGGGCTGTCTACAGAAGCACAACTCGGGGCGCTAGGGATGGAGTGTGGTCCGGTGCCACAGGTACAAAGTCCGCCAGGGGGCGGCGCATCCTGCAGCCTCATCAGTAATAGGGCCGCTTTATTCCAAAAGATCCCTAGGCTTGGCTGGGCATCTGTCATTGTAGGAGAAAACTACCTCTATCCATTCATCTGTTTGCGGAGTTTCTACACTGGGACCCAAAAAGCGTCCTTTAGCCTTAGTAACACATCCTCGACAACCCAAGTCGCAGCACCATCCGGTAAGAATTGGTCAGACGACGAGCTAACCTGGCTGCCAGGGTGAAAGAAACATAGAGTCCTCGCCTACACCAAAAACCGCACTGATCAGGGTCCTTGTTTTATTTCACCCCTTAGCTTGGTAGTCCCCGATAGCCTAGCAAACGGGAAGGAAGGTCCGCGGAGTATGTAGGGGTGCCGAGTAGCAAGCATTTGGAGATGCTAGTAGGCTCGTCTTCGGTACAGGTAGGACGGATCCATGTCCGAAGATAAACATCGATCCATCCCAGATGCCTCTGTTGTGCTATTTTGGGGAGCAGATGGCTGGAGATGGTTCATTGGGCGACCAATCGACCTTGCTGGTTTGTACTCGTCCTATAATGATGGCTCTACACGACAGGCGACAAGGTATTACAATTATTCCATGGGCAGATTGAATCCCAAGTTTAGATGGTTGGTCGATGTGGTGGCGGTAGGAGGCTACCGACTGAGTCCAACCCAGAATGGGCAATTCATCTCAGTAAACTACAAATATAGCGGCCAAGTGCAGTAACAGACTACTGACTGTAAGTAGGGAGATGGTGGCGGACAGCAGCATTTACAGAAGGTGCATAGCGCCTCTCGCAGCCCAGCCCAGCACAGCCTACGCAACAAACAAAAGACGGGACAATGCAATGATGTTGATGTTGATGTTGATGATCAGGTCAACAACTTGGTAATTCTTTACCCAATCACCTGGCGAGGAGCAGCGGCCAAGAGGTCATCGCGCGCGGGGCATGACGCACATGGTCAGGGCTCATGGGTCATTTAGTTTTCAACAAAATGTCTAAGATCGTTATGAACTGACTAGCGTCCATCTTCTCCTTTTCCGCGGTGGCCGGAACTAACCTTGAGACATTCTCAAAAACGAAATGATAAAAAAAAAAATATAAAAAAAAGGGCAGAACTATCGCCAGGCAACTCTGAGCGAATACTCAAAATGATGACCTAGGCTTGGCAATCGGTCGGTTGGGTGGAACGAGCGAAAAGGTGACAAAAAAACTACGTAATTGTGTAAAAATAACTCTAGATGTCCGTGCTATATTGCTCTTCCCTAAGAGATCTAGTTGTAGCTAACATGTCCAAAAATCCACAAGCAGATTTCCCCCAAACAATCCGTCCTTTTTTAGTCAACCCCTGAAGGCTGGGAGGCTGGTGGTGACTACCCGATTCACAGTTCAGTGCTCAGTTAGCTCAAGTAGCGGTCTCGTCTTCTATTCGCTCGTTTGGTGCGCAAGTCGACTCGCTGATAGGCTTGTGCGTTTATGGCAGGGCGAAACATTGTTGAGATGGCGGGGTCGGAATGGGCGGAGAGTCGGACAACCCGGGGCGACCGGTAGTTGAGCAAGCTCTACAATAGATGTAAGCCTAAGCATGCAGCCTAATGTGATGAACCCTTCGGATCTCTAATTCAAGCATCTTTAGGGTCCTGCCTGGTCATAGAGTAACGGTCAAGGCTCTGGGGTCAACTGCAATACATTGCGGCCACTATCTGTGAGTGGCCAGACGTCTCCAGAAACGGCATGTTTTTTCTCGAATCTGAGGCTCCAAATATGTACTTTTGTATGGAGAACATCTATAAAAGGAACTCGCCTAACCAGGCTTGGTAAGGTTGTAAGTAGGCATGTAGGCGTAGCACTGGAACGTTACTTACGGCCCACCGTAGGAAAAACCACCGCCGTACGAACGCTTTCTACAGAACAGCAGCTTCGGTTGGTTATTTGTTCGTTTCCAGAGCTTTGGGCCCGTACTGCATTGCCTCAATTAGAACTGAGACAAAGGATCCGTGGCCCTACTCTGACAACTAAGCAATATGACGTCGCTGGGCCATTATCAGGGTCTTGACGTTGCGGTAGTAGTAGCAGTTACAGTTGCAATTCAAGGCGCAGTCAGCCCAGGCCCTACGTTTCTCTTGTGTGCGTGGTGATTCCGTACTGCTTATATCATTTCGTTAGTCGTGTTGAGGGCATTATATGCATCGTGATATAAGTCAGAAGGGTCAGGCACGATAAGATGTGCCTATTGATCCGTGGTAGAGACATGGACATGATGCTCCAGCGCACGACATTCCGGAACGGGATTGAACCGGCTATGTCGAGTTGAAGATTGTGCCTTGCCCGGGATGTCGGCGTGCTCGGGCGCCCGTGTCTGGTGTAACACTAAACCATATACCTGGGTCGTTCGTAGCCTGCGTCGCCCTGCGAGGAAGCGTATCGCAATCCGCGATGCCAATGAGGTAATGATAGCGGTCAGAGGTTTGGCTTGACAAAGAATGTGGAACAAGGACTGTGTATGACTCGAAGCAGCTATTTTCCTTGGCCCAAAGAAGAAGGCATTTTTGGTCAGTGCATCTCGATAAACTCCGCTCATGGGCGAGAAACCCCGTCCCAACAATACGCTGAGACAGCAATCCATGATGGCGATGTACGCGATCCGATTATATGACAGCCATGAATCTCACTTTGGCAAGCGGTTCTAGCTGCTCTAACTGCTCTCCTCGCCGTGTAAGTTCCCTGCCCTAGCCAAGGGGTCGGTTCTTCTGGTGGTACATGATACCATGGGAACAACCGTCTTATCATGTTAGTGGTGCTTTTTTGGCTCAGACTCAGAAGACTTATTGATGTTTGTCCCTTAGCTCATATTGCCTTCATACCCATGCGCTGCAGGGACAGGGTACAACAGCGTGACAGGGATATCTAGCTGAGACGTTGGAAGATCACATGATATCTTCCTACCTTCTGAAAGAAGACTACTGTATGGTATCGGAATTATTAGTCGCTATGTATGAAGCGAATATATTACCTTCAGGCTAGTCACTTCACATTATGTATGGACGTCAGTGTTCATATACATGAAGACGGTGTTTGAGAACCACTTTGCTAGAAGTCCATTTTATAATGGGTATTCACCAATGCTAACTTGATGATATCCACTTGGCAAACAAACGGTGTTCCAGTTCAGTTCAGGAAATGCTGCCAGCACAGGCCTCACTTACATAAGAGAATTATCAGTAAATTAGAAGATAAAATAAAAAGAATTTGAACCTCGGCATTTGGACAGGGACAGGAATGAAATTTTGGTCATCAAGATGAGCCAAAATGGGGAGTCCATTCCTTCTTAGGTTCTTTCTTCATTCGCGATAGCGGTATCTGGGCAGTAATTAGCAACGTCAAGACAGAAATAAACAAAACTGAAAGATAGAAAGAAGCATGTTGGAAGAAGTGGGACTTGTCCCCTGCACATTAATGGGACAGGGGTATCGTCTCCAGAGTTCCTGAACCTTCCTGGAACTAACTTGTACCTCGGCTCAGTATACCTTGATTGGTGGAATACTGAAAACCCTATACAGGACTGTGAGATATAGGTAGAATGGGACAAAAATGGTTCAAAAGCAACATCATGTATGATCCGATATTACCGTGCCTCGGCTGAAATAACTGGAGAAAGTCGAGTTACTAACTGACTACCTGATACTCCCTTGATTGTCGCTCGTCGTCCGCTTCCAACACGCCCGCAATAGAGTTTCAAGACCACCAACTACTGGCCTTTAGCCTCATACAGAATCTTGAGATCATCATAAACAATCTCGATGGGATGCTCCCTATTCGAGGAACTCTATATTTGAATCCAGGAGGCTGCTAACCCGAAGATGCATGGTCTGCATGTGCTTGGTTACCTAGTTGAAAAGAAAGTAAGGTGTCTCGGCGGAACGCAAGGTGGCTGCAGCTAATTGGATTTTGAGGCGCCAAGAGCCAAAAGCTGTGCCCGCTGTGGCTGGAAAGGTTCCAGGCGCTTCTTTAGACCACTTGCCCTAGACCAAGGGGCTTCTAGAAGCAGATCATTTGTACTCCGTATGCAGTCGATTTAGCGACAAATCCACTAGATATGCTGCGGAATTGAATGGAATTTCAGTGCGGAATACCAGGGACAAAACATGAGACCAAAATAATGTCTTGGACTAGTTAGTTCCGCAAGCTTGATCAGCTCATGTTTGCTGCTATATGTACTCCGTACTGTACTAAAGTAGTCACACCATGAGATCTGACCGATTGGCATTTTAGATTTGAGGTCCCTTGATTGGTGGGTGTAGGGAGACGACCCGTCAGACCACCGCCCTGCGATACTGAGAGTAGGTAACCCTCCCTCAGTGTCGCCGCCGCTCTTTTAAAGACAAAAATATGTAGACAGTCTTGGCATTGTCTAAGCTGGTCAGTTACCTAATTCTTTTTTGCTCCGTCCCTCCGATGATCAGGTATTTTGGCGTGCCGAAAAAGCCACCTGCATTTCCATCAGCACCCGCCTACCTCAAATTCACGGATAATAACGACATCAACATGCATACCTAGTACCTACTGCCCTGGGCCTCCAGTAATGGGAGGTTGGAAGCAGAATTGCCAACCACACGCTAGGGACTTCGTCCCTCCAGCAACGATGTTCTACTCATCGTCGATTTTACCTATTCTCATCATCGTGATCATTAGCCACACCAAGCTGCGTCATGTCGGCGGTTGTCACTACCCAACCTACCCCTCCCATATCAAAGCCAACATCTATTACTCAACCAGGCACGATAAAAGCGAGACAGGGTCTTAGAAGAGGACGGTTGCGGCACAAATGATCGACAGATTCTCGACACTAATGTTTCAGCCATGCCACGTTTGACTTTGGCCGACATTGCTCGTTCTCAAGTCACACATCCCTTGCGCTTGGGTTCAACTACCAAGCAGCAACTTGCTCAAGTCTATGTCCTCCGTTACAACTTTCATTAGCCCCACACCGGTTCCCCGATCCCCACCCCAACCCGACCGAAGGCTGGAACATGCCTCAAAGGCTCGGGTCGGACGATGTGGACAGAGGCACTGGACGAGGCTCAAGATTAGGTCTCCAGATCTTTTAACGAAGGGGCATTGGAAAGTCAACTCCTTTCTGTTTCCGGTCCTGGTCTTCCGTCAAAGAATCCACAGC
>JAAGWP010000614.1:0-37006 GCA_013266165.1 Fusarium graminum
AAAAAACACAGAGAAACACCAGTGGAGCGAAACATTTGGTGTGGTGAACGCTGAAGATCTGACCCGCTATCAGCGACTCAAACGCCTTCAGCTTCACAACTTCGTGACCAGGAAAGGACTTACCGAGCCCCGTCTTGTAGACCCAAATAGGATTGACCGAGGAGAACATTGGCACACCGCGAATTGCCCGTGGGGTTCTCCATATACCACCAATTGACACACCGAGGCAACAGCGGCACCAAGCCCGAAAGTGACTGGCACCCACTCACCGGAGGTCGCGGGAGAAAAAGCGCCGACCAGAAGGTCAATTCCTGTTCGATAACTGAAAAGCCGCGGAAGAACACAACCACGTCCCCCAGTTTAAACATGGAGGCCCCCACATCAAACCCGATGGTTGTGGATGTGGTTGTGACAAGGTGGAAGAAACAGAACCGCGAAAGGGCGAGGGAGGCCGGTGCTCGGTGGCCAAATGGCGAATGGGTAAGGGTACTGAGAGTACGTACCTGTCTCACCCTTTCTTTTGGAGCGTTTGCCCGGTTGCAGAGCACGCACCAGCACCAGACAGCAGGATCACGACAGCCATTCCAATGACGTAGAGTGTTGGGGGATTCTATTGGAGACTCTGGGGCACGACCTGGGGTGCCCTGAAGCCGACGGGGTTCAGTTCACGGACTTGCAGGGTCATTCGTGCGAGCTCAGCAGAGACAAGGAGAACACGGGCCTGGAATCGACTTGGCTACTTGGCGAGAGGCGACAAGAGGTTTTTCCCATGATGACTGACAGCCGCGTATTGGATGGGAGGGCGAGGGTCAGCATGGAAAGACCGGCTTCTAGAAAGATTCGAAGGACCGCGGATTTGGATTGTGCAGCACCCGATCCTTAGGTTATGCACGGCTGCATGAGAGGCTTCAACAGCTGCCATGTTGCCTAAATGGATACCTCACTCGAGTGGCGGTGACAGAAACAAACCGAGCTCAACCCCGCAATATGGGGGTTCGCTTGCATCGTGGTATTTGTGTCAAGCATTTTTGATGTGCACTTTTTTTGCGCGCTAAAGCTGAGCAGGGCTCGGTCCCGTCGTCGTTGCGACAGGGCTTGAGGCGGACTAGGCTGCCGTTTTACTTTTGGCTGCGAGGTTTGAAGATGGGAATCCCAAGCTTGGATGCTAATGCCAATGTGGCTAATGTCGAGGTGAACTCCAGCGTTCAGCCAGACTCTCCCCAATCGCCCGCGTTCACCCGCAGGCTAGATCCAAGAAGCGCCTGGTACGCTAATAGCGGCACCTCATGCGTGGAAGATTGAGCAAGGTGAATCTCGTCGGTGTCTTTTCAAAGGCGGACGCGGACAAGGCCAAAGACGGACCTAGGAGCAGGCCAAGCCGATCCAGCCCAGGCGAGGCCCTGCAGAAGCTCACCCATGTCGTGAATAAGACCGTATCTCGCACCGTACATTCAAGGCCAAGCAAGGCCAAGCCCCCCAGCAAGCTGCCAAGGCTGGCATAGGTTCATCAGCTGCCGATAAGGCGATTGGGCATGACAACCATTCAGCGGTCACAATTTGCGCCTCGCGAGCGATGGATGCTGGCGGATGTCGTTATTTCACTTGAGCCTGGAAATGTTCCGTCACAACAGGACATCGTGCGACAAGGTCATGACAGGGAGGTCGGTCGATGGATGAAGCAGACCGTGGAGCGCCCTTGGCGACGCAGACAAAAGCTTGTCGCTATACGTGTGGTTGCTGGTCATAATACGGCGACTATCACGACCACTTATCGAAACACGGCGATCCCGTTTCGGTCCTGTCTGGGACCGCGGTTCAATTAACCTTATGCTTTCTCGTGTCTGTGTCAACAAGTATTCCGAGCGACTGATAGGCCGAATAAGAATTTGCACGAGGCAGACTGAATCTAGATCGAGAGTAACCGACCAGCGTAGTCGTCATCGGGCAGGATCTGTGAAGCTATCCAACTGAAATTGTCAGACCAGTTCCAAGTCAGGTCAGTCTCGACGTAGATCGCGTGGGGCGCGTCTCAAATACATCGAAATTAGGGTGAGAGCTTGTTAATATGTATGCACTTTACTGGTTGTTTATCGCATGTATAGGACGGGTTTTAATGTCACCTCACAGGCGCGTGCTGTTATTTCCTTCTACCAGCTTCGAAGTGGAAATTAGGAAATTGAACGACATGCTTTGCGCGCAAATCGCATCGTCGCCATATCGATGCAATGAGCTGGTTATGAAAACAAGTGGGATAAAGTATGAAGATCTATGCAACATCGTAATGCAGAGTGAGTACACAGTACATTAATCTTCTCACTTGTGAATGCGACCACCGAGTCATTGTACAGCATCACACCCAACCTCCAGCTCAGCTACACGACCCTCAAGGATAAACTACTTCCCCATACCATTCAAGAAGGGTCCTCAATTGGCAGCTCAAAGCTAGGCTGATGGATTTTACATAAACGGTAATCCGTTGGTCGTCCCCATCATTCACCCAGCGAGAGCCTATCATGGCCATCCCATCTCTCCGTTCTCCAGTGTCTCGAGTCGCGATTTTGCTGACCGCCGGGGGATGGGCAGGTCAGTGTCGTCATACTTTCGACGAGGCAGCGATAGGCAGCGGGAAAAAAAGAGAACGAGCACATGGGCGTGGATGGGGGAGGGGCTCCTCCAATGGAGGAAAATCCCTCAGCGGAAACGGGGAAGCTCAGCGCCAGGTACAAGACCAGCCAGCAATGACATACAGTAGAGGTACCGGGGCCCCAGTACAGAATACGCGCTACAGGACACCAAAGACCTTTGTATCTTGCATGTTTAGACATTGACGGGGCGGATGCTCAATGTCGTACATCGCTTGCTACTATCATGAGGCAAAATCTGGCAGTGAGGCAATACAGTCGAGGCACTGGGCTTTGACTGATGTGCATCCCACATGTGCAACTAGGATCTTACCCAGCGGGATCTGGGAGATGCACGGTGTCTTACAGTTTTGCATGATGAGCTAAATTGCGTGTTAAGATATCATGAATATACTTTGCCGATTACCTTGGAGGACATTATACCACGTAGATGATAAGGAAGTTGGGGATTCGTGGATACGAAAGTAAAATTACTTCCATCGTCAGTGGAGTTTTTGATGTCTTAATTTTCGTAAAATAGGAAGCTAACGAACCACAGAGTCCGCGGACATTCCCCAATCACCGTGACAAAAAGTGAGCAGCAAGCTTTCTGCTAGATAGAGGCTGTATATGTTTGAGTTTTTCTGTCTTGCACTCTAAAACGGCTATCGATATTCCGTGGACCATGTAAACATGATATCTATTCAGGAAAGTACAGGCAGGCTATTGCTATCTATTTCCAGTCGCATAGTATTGCGTCAAGTTCGAGGTGAATCGCTATTACTGTGGCATGGATGAGTCGAACGATTGAGGTCATCACTTGTCAGCCATCAGCCAGTCAGCCACGGGAAGCTGGATAACACACATCCAATAGCAATAGCTTATCAGATACGTGCTTCCCAATTGAGTTTTGTTATTGTCTCTTGTTTACGCCCCAAAGCTTCCCCCTTGTGCTGTATTGCCAGGGCAATTTGAGAGTTCGATGCTTGATCTGAGTCTAGTCCTGTTGCAAGTCGGTCCCTTCCAATCTCTTTTACCATCTCTTATTGTGCAGCATTGCGCTGTAACTTTCTGCATTGCTCGTCCCTTTTTTGTGCATCCACTGCTGAGATTACCGTCTTGTTTCCATTCCCCACGGTCGGCGGCGCCACACACTGTGCTCTTGCACCTGCATGGAAGGACCTGGGCTGGTGCCGAGGACAAGCTTGACCAACAGAAGTTGCCTTGACTGGACCAGGGCGAGGGCAAGGGCGATTTCGATGGGCCATTATGGAGGCCCGGTCCAGTGCACCCAATATGCAGCGACCGACGTTTCATAGAGTTACACCCTAGCACACAGACCTAGCTCAATTGACACGCCTCAAACGAGAAAAAAAAAAAGTAGCCGGCATGACAGAGGAAAATTCGCTCTGATTAGAGCAATTGCAAAATGTAGAAAAAATTGATCCATCCGACGCTACCGGGTACGGCAAGGGTAGCTCCTACACTGGCGTGCTAGCTGGTGCAGTCCATTGACGCTACGCACTCTCCGTCTGTTAGTTTCCTGGTGGATGCAGATGCTACTGCGTTGTTTACTGTGTTAGAATGAGATTGACTAGGTAAGTTGGGGGTTTGTTGATCTGCAATGTTGTTACGAATTTGGTTGTTACGGGCTACCTGGACACTGGCACTCTTTTCATCGCTCCTTTCTGCTGCGAACTTTTGCCATTGAGTAATGTTAATACATGATTCGATTTGAAAAGATTACTTCACAGTATAGTAGGGCTTATCTAAATATACATAAACACATCATTGATACTTTATCAGGTTTTGTTAACGTGCTCTTACAGCATCATCTTCCCCAGGCCAATGATCTGAAGAGGCTAGGGTAGGTGAGGGTGTAGCTAATCTGCAAGAGGGTGTGATGAATTTTCTTTCCTCCATGACATTGGACGTGATTATGTCGCTACGTAGTTGTGCTTCGCCAATTCCGACTCGTGCGGGCTTTAATCGGCAGTGCAGAAGCAGAAGGAAAGAAGAGTTTGAGCGCATTAAAAAAAAAAGGCAAATGGCACAGGGCGATAGTTCGTCTCTACGGCGCATAACGGCCGGCACAAGGCTAGAGGCAGAGCAATTGCAGAGTTCATGGGGCACGACAATAACCATAGCGATAGCATAACCAATGGAAATTGGGTCGGCAGAGCCGTGAGAGGTTGAGTCAATTCGTACAGTACAGACCAAGAGAGGTCGGCTTGTTGCTAGCTCGTACCTCAAGGGTGCTCCGGTCGTACCTGGAGACGGCATGGAGCTCATAACCTGGGGCATATTGGGATTCGCGAGGGACCATGCCAGGAACCTGCGTGAGACTCGTGGGAAGTCACTGATGGGCTCCATCCTAACCCACCCGTCCCGGCTTGGAAAGAGGAAGGACCCATCCAATTCTTTGCGCGGTGGAGACCTGCGTCGCCGTGGGACCCGTTTGATAGACCCCGGTCCTCTCTGTTCTGTGTCTTGCCAAGGAGGAGCCACAAAAGAAAGCGCGCAGCGAGTAAGATGGCGACGTGCAGCAAGTGAGAGACAATCAGTCTTGGAGAAAATATGCAGGCATCGAGCGCGGTATCCACTTCAAGACCGGGTCTCCATCATTTGATCAGGGCCGAAAGTCTGTTGGCAGGGGCATGCACGAGTGTGGGTCGGCAAGCTCGCCGGGAAAGAACCTAGAGAACCCAAGCTCACGCATCTTTCTCTGCAATTCAAAAAGAAGCTCTCGCCCGACCCAAACTCTCTCTTTTTTCCTTCCCTCTTCACCCACGAATGCTTCATACATAAGCGTCCCTAACTTCGTGCGGTGCTTAGACACTTGTTTCCCTTTCCCCCTCTCCACTCTCAACCTTGTTCCTCTGTTTCTCTCACCACAACTACGAGAGCAGCAACAACCTCAGCTATTATTTCTCAATATCTGCTGCCCACCTATAGCCGCATTCTATACAACCTAAGAATCGACATTCTCTTTTTCCGTGCCCACCATGGCTGAAGAGAAGGCGGTCGGCGCTCCTGCGCTCGACACCAACATCGAGACTGGCGGCTTCGATGAGAAGCGAGGACAAGCTCCTCACCCCACCCACGCCCACAAGGCTCCCGTTGCCGAAGATGAGGAGCCCGATGAGGACATGGACGCCCTGATCGAGGACCTCGAGTCCCAGGACGGCCATGAAGTCGACGATGAAGAGGAGACTCAAGCCGGCGGCGGACGCGTTGTCCCCGAGGACCAGCTCCAAACCGACTCTCGTGTCGGTCTCACTGAGGCTGAGGTTCTTGCACGAAGAAAGAAATGGGGAATTAATGCCATGAAAGAAGAGCGAGAAAATATGGTGCTCAAGTTCCTCATGTTCTTCGTGGGCCCTATTCAATTTGTTATGGTGCGTTTTCTAATTCTCCTGCATTTCCTGCATCTTTTGATGCTACTCCCTTCCCCCTGCGATTTTCTTCCTTCGATTCTCTACGATTTTTGGAAGTTGGACCATGTCTTGGTGTGAAGATGTGAGGCAGTTTGCGATAGTGGTTCGTGCGTTGTGTCGACCCACTACCCGCGTGGCAGCTGGCCCACTTTCCAGAATGGGTAACTGGCCAAAACACCACGACATCCACGACATGCTTCATATTCAAACTGGAATATCTCACCCAAATTCTGGTCAACAGCCCCGGGTGTTAGACCAAGTCGAAGCCAAGCACTGCCCTTATATGGCTCCGTCTTCGATGCTCTAAATCTTTCACCCGGAAGCGTCCAATTCCCATATGTCGTTTATGTCAATTTTGACGTTGAAGCTGACCATTTTCTTTAGGAAGCCGCTGCTGTTCTTGCTGCTGGTCTCGAGGATTGGATTGATTTCGGCGTAATCTGCGCTCTTCTCCTCCTCAATGCATGCGTGGGATTCGTCCAGGAGTACCAGGGTCAGTTCCACTTGATTCCACGTTTAGAAGGTGTACTGACGCAGGAAAACAGCTGGAAGTATTGTTGAAGAACTCAAGAAGACCTTGGCTCTCAAGGCTGTCGTTCTCCGTGACGGTACTCTCAAGGAGATCGAGGCCCCTGAGGTCGTTCCCGGTGATATCCTCCAGGTCGAAGAAGGTACCATCATCCCTGCTGATGGTCGCTTCGTCACCGAGGGTTGCTTCTGCCAGGTCGATCAGTCTGCCATCACTGGAGAGTCTCTCGCTGTCGACAAGCACCATGGTGACAACTGTTACGCTTCCTCCGCTGTCAAGCGTGGTGAGGCCTTCGTCATTGTTACCGCTACTGGTGACAACACCTTCGTCGGTCGCGCTGCTGCCCTTGTTTCTCAGTCTGCTGGTGGAACTGGTCACTTCACTGAGGTTCTCAACGGCATTGGTACGATTCTTTTGGTACTCGGTATGAACAAACACCTGCACCCTCCTCCTACGAACATAACTAAATAATTATCTCCAGTGGTTGCTACCCTCCTTGTGGTCTGGGTCTCTTCCTTCTACCGATCCAACGGAATTGTTGATATCCTTCGATTCACCCTCGCTATTACTATCGTCGGTGTCCCCGTCGGTCTGCCCGCTGTCGTCACCACCACAATGGCTGTTGGTGCCGCTTACCTCGCCAAGAAGCAAGCCATCGTCCAGAAGCTGTCTGCCATTGAGTCCCTTGCTGGTGTCGAGATTCTTTGCTCTGACAAGACCGGTACTTTGACCAAGAACAAGCTGTCTCTTGCCGAGCCTTTCTGTGTTGCTGGAGTCGAGCCTGATGACCTGATGCTTACTGCCTGCTTGGCCGCCTCCCGCAAGAAGAAGGGTATCGACGCTATCGACAAGGCTTTCCTCAAGGCTCTCAAGTTTTACCCCCGTGCCAAGGGTGTTTTGTCCAAGTATAAGGTTCTTGACTTCCACCCCTTCGATCCCGTCTCCAAGAAGGTCCAGGCTGTTGTGGAGTCCCCTCAGGGTGAGCGTATTATCTGTGTCAAGGGTGCCCCACTTTTCGTCCTCAAGACTGTCGAGGAAGACCACCCCATCCCCGAAGAGATTGTAAGTCACAACACCATGAACCAAGACGACATACTGATTAAACGAAGGATTCCGCCTATAAAAACTGCGTGGCCGAATTTGCCACACGTGGCTTTAGATCTCTTGGTGTTGCTCGCAAGCGAGGTGAGGGAGCTTGGGAAATCCTTGGAATTATGCCTTGCTCCGATCCTCCTCGTCACGACACCGCCCGCACCATCAACGAAGCCAAGCGTCTCGGTCTCTCCATCAAGATGCTTACTGGTGACGCTGTCGGTATTGCCCGTGAAACTTCTCGCCAGCTTGGTCTCGGTACCAACGTCTACAACGCCGAGCGTCTCGGTCTCGGTGGCGGTGGTGACATGCCCGGTTCTGAGGTTTACGATTTCGTTGAGGCTGCCGATGGTTTCGCTGAGGTCTTCCCCCAGCACAAGTACAACGTCGTTGAGATTCTCCAGCAGCGTGGTTACCTCGTTGCCATGACTGGTGACGGTGTCAACGATGCTCCTTCCCTGAAGAAGGCCGATACTGGTATTGCTGTTGAGGGTGCATCCGACGCTGCTCGCTCCGCTTCTGACATTGTTTTCCTCGCTCCTGGTCTCGGTGCCATCATTGACGCTCTCAAGACTTCGAGACAGATCTTCCATCGGAAAGTAGTCCCCTTTTCCCGCTTTTTTCATCCTTCCTGTCCTGAATTCCCCGAACCAATCACTCCCATTTTACCCTTTTATCCTGATATGATGAGTGCGATTTTCTAACAGCCCTATAGAATGTACGCTTACGTCGTCTACCGTATTGCTCTTTCCCTGCACATGGAGATCTTCCTCGGTCTTTGGATCGCCATCCTGAACAGATCTCTCAACATTGAGCTTGTTGTCTTCATTGCCATTTTCGCCGATATTGCCACCCTTGCCATTGCTTACGACAACGCTCCCTTCTCCCAGACTCCTGTCAAGTGGAACCTTCCCAAGCTCTGGGGTATGTCCGTTCTCCTCGGCGTTGTTCTTGCCGTTGGTACTTGGATTGCCCTCACCACCATGTACGCTCACTCTGAGGATGGTGGTATTGTCCAGAACTTCGGTAAGCTCGATGAGGTTCTCTTCCTTGAGATCTCTCTCACCGAGAACTGGTTGATCTTCATTACCCGTGCCAACGGTCCTTTCTGGTCTTCCATCCCCTCTTGGCAGTTGTCTGGTGCCATTCTTGTTGTCGATATCCTTGCCACCCTATTCTGTATCTTCGGATGGTTCGTTGGAGGCCAGACCAGCATTGTTGCTGTCGTCCGTATCTGGATCTTCTCCTTCGGTGTCTTCTGCATCATGGGTGGTCTCTACTACTTCATGCAGGGCAGCACTGGTTTCGACAACTTGATGCACGGCAAGTCCCCCAAGCAGAACCAGAAGCAGCGATCCCTCGAGGATTTTGGTAAGTTTAAATCACGTCTTGCATCATTCAACCTTTCACTAACCCTTTTGATAGTTGTCTCTCTTCAGCGCGTGTCGACTCAGCACGAGAAGTCTCAGTAAATGCAGATGGTATATACCCGGACCACCATCGACCGGACTTTTCACTTTCGCTTTGTCTAAATTTGAACTGTAATACTCGTACTCGAGTACTCAGACCCCTGGAGTGGATGAGGAAATTTTCATACCCCTAGAACGTCGCCTAGACACCTAATAATACAAGTAAAATAAATAATTTGTTCTTGTCATCATTCATATCACTTGTGACCATTCGTCTTTTCTTTACACTCACGTGACGTCTCGTTGTGGGGTTTCCTGTTGTCACTGTTTCGAAGTTATATATCTCTAATGACATCAACTGGTTCCATATTTGACTTTGCTGCTTTTGATCGCAAATTTCAATCTCGAATGCTAATCTTGGCCTTGAATAAGTTGCAGCCAGTAGTGAAATCATGAACCGCGAAATTCCTGGTTATTACTATGGTGCGGTCGAATCATCTTTGGAATCAGTTTTGCACTAACATCTACACACAGATTCTGAGAAAAAGAAGTACTTCAAAATTGAGAAAACACAGACAGCGCCCGCATCAGTTGTATGGTCGAAAGATGCCGTGAAGAGGAGGAAACTCGACGATAAGGCTCAGAGACTTGCACAGCACCGAGCCCATCTGATACGGAATCACATCAAGCGCCATTTCGTTGCCGAAGATGCTGTCGCTTCCGCCCTTCTTACGCGTGAAGTCAGTCTTCCGTATGCTGCAGAGTGCGGACGTGGCAGATTAGAAGATCAGGATCTTGGTGCCGCAGCGTGGGCAGGCGGCTTGGTAGCGAAGGGTGATATTCCCTTCGCACCAAGCTTTGCGCGACAGAGACTTGCAAACATGCCGTGTTTTTATGTTGCTGGAGAAGATCAGAAGACCGGTCTGGGAGTTGCATATGCCAGTAAGCTTCAACGAATCCAAAACACGCTTCGGCAAAACGGCTGAATGAATGTGCAGCCTTAGATGAGGAGACTTTAGTAGGAAGCCATATCCCCACGGATAGGAACGATAAGTGAGTTGGCGATGGTGATGGTCTATATCGCCTGCTAATGAGTTACAGGATTCACTTCTCAAAGGAAGCACCTTGCTCTACTGGCAGGCCTTTGTCGTTCCATACCGAGATGGTCCGGTGCCATCAGCTGTCATCTATCAAATATCATCGCCCCTCACACAAAATACTCCTAACCTCCCGTCAACCAAATCACAGCTGTGGTATTTACGTCTTTTCACCCCTAACTTCAGATCCTGAGGACAAAACCGTCCCACACTGGCTTCTTGGTGAAAGTATAGACTCACCCTGCCCAAATCCACCATGCATGAACTCTACTGACATGGACACAGCGAATCACTACCAAAGATTATCCGTACGCCACGGACTGCATGATGAATGGGTCGTTCATAGTAGCACACCCGCTCCTCCCTCCTCAGATTTGATCTGCGTCGTTGGGTCCAATAACGGTCTTTTCCAAGTGCGCTCTAATGAGACTCTTTCGGCCATTGCCCCAGGTGTCACCCCCAAGGGTATGCAAGTCCCACAAGAGATATTTGCGCAGGACTTCCAAGAGGGCAACCATAATATTCTGCTTGCGGGCGGAAGGCAACCTAGACTGTGGCTAGCAGACTTGCGTGCTTCCCCTGTCCAGTGGTCTTTTGCAAAACACGCGAGTTCCATCTCACACATCAAGAGTGTAAACCCGCATCAAGTACTTGTATCCGGATTACAAAGCTCAATGGCTCTTTATGATGTACGCTTTCTTTCACGCAATCCACGTGGAGCAAGACCGCTGTTGAAGTTCGCAGACCATCACAACGAGGCACACTTTCATATAGGTTGGGATGTCAGCCCTAAATTGAACGTTGTAGCTGCAGCACAAGATAATGGGACTGTCAAACTCTTCTCACTTAGGTCAGGGCGCCGATTACGGTGTCCCGCGGTTGAGTCTATCCACACCGATGCGCCGATTAAGGCGCTCATGTTCCAGAAGATGCCTAGAGAGAGGATGCCGAGCCTATTTATTGGAGAGGGTCTGTCACTGAGAAAATTCTCGTTCGGGGTGGTGGAGTGGGAGAATGAAGCTTGACAGAAAATACCATGTGCGTGGCCTAGAAGCCTTGTTTGTTACGATTAGCTATATAGCATGTATGTAGTTATCTGTCCCCTATGGCCACTAAGACTCTATAAAGCATGGACGTTAGGTTTGTTCTATGCATCATAAATCAGTAACATGAAATCCCTTTCTTGATTGAGTGTTTGCCAGTAAGAATTCCTCCTGGGAAAGCGGGAGCCCAGTCGAAGGGGCAAACACAAACATGTTAACAAAGCTGCTTTCACGAGAATCGGAAAAGCGATTTACATAGATGGTAAGCGCGCCCGCTTTAACTGTCCCCAAAACTTGTATGTGCTTATAAGCTGGATGCTTAGGTGTTCTCTAGCGGAATCATGCTTGTGAAGTGGTCGCCATTTCCAACTATAAATTCTACCACTGCCGTCCCAGAAATCTCCGACTCATAAGTCTTAGCTTGGACATATAATATGTTATTCTTCATCTCAGTGCCTGAATTCATTTCCGCTCGTCCAGTCGGGCCACACATCAAATTATCTCCTGACATTCACCAACTATGTACTTGTCTCCGTCAAGTACATCACGGCCGTTGCACTGCCGCTTCTCTGAATTATCATTCATATCAGCCTAGTACTAACCCTGCTCAGATCCTGACCGATCCGCACGCATCTAACCCGCCACTCTCTCCGATACCCCCACCTTGATCTTATTATTTGTTACTTCTGGCACTGCCGTGACTGTGCTTTGACTGGTGCCTACTAGATGACGACACTGTGCCCATCCTCCATGGTTCTCGTAACACTCTTCTATCGCCATGCTCACTTCTTCCACTCAGCACACTTCCAGACCTGCATAGTACGTCACATCACTATGGAAGCAAGTCTACCCATGCAAAAATTTTTACACCATGTTTGAGCCCACCATATTGCTAACAAAGAAGTTTAGATGCATAGTGATTCAGATCCAGGGTCCGTTAATGACAGATCATACCTGTACCCGACACCGGAAAGGCCATGGGACCGTAAGGAACAATCATGAATTTACGGACCAAGAAGGGGCGTACCCGAGCCTCATAGAGCTACCCAATGAAGCTGAGAAGGTCTTTCTCTGAGCATGATCCCAACGATGATGAAAATAAGGAATTCGAGATAATGGGGAGGACGAACGCCGAGTCCTTTGGCACCGAATCTATCTTTCGGAGGATTCACATACTGATCCTACTGGATCACAACCAAGACCTTGATAAACTTGTTGGCGATAAGTTGTCTCTAATAGGAATGAGCCCGTTGCTATTGAGTGTTGAAGAAATAGACGCCTCTTCAAACGTTTACCAGCAACACTGATGTTGGTAAGTCAAGCTTGGACCCATCTCTCGAGATATGTTAGGAACGCTACTGAATCAATGTGGAATTTACCGTTACAGAGGACCCCAAGACCCGAAAACCCATGAATCAGTACGCACAACATGGTAGCGATATTCTCCGTGGAATGACCGAGTTAACGATGGCAGCCAGCTCACACACCAACGTTCCCAAGGATGCCCAGGGGTTGCTTTTATTCCCAACGCCATGCGAAATCGCGTCGGTAGTGTTTTTGCGAACTCTTCAACCAATAATTTCTATATACTATACGTCTATACACATCAATGTTGATGGTCTGATATGTTTGACACCGCCCCAAAGATTGATGTCGAAGGTCTCAACGCTTGCGGTGCCACCGGGACCGCCTGCATCATTGTAGGTCACCTTTCGGACACGGAGCATTCCGCGTATGCAGAGAGCACCACAGAAAACAGTATCAAACTCAAAACTGGGAGGGTGAAGCAGCATACAAGCACCTTGGCGGTGGACCAGGAGGAAATTTTGAGCTTGCGGCGTTTGGGACATCCCCACGTCTTCGAAGTACACGAATGCTTGTCGAAGGTTGGACCACAGGGCTGCTCATTCCTTCCCATAGAGTAGAATAAGGACCGGCCAGTTTTCTTGAAAGTCCAAGGTTATAGATACTCTGGTATAGGTGTCGAATCCAAGAATACCCTGCTTGCGCCTTGCCTGGAGAGGGTCGTCGTTGATCTCGGGACTTCTCTCCTGAGACGCAGGTGTTGCAGGAGAACTTTGACTATATCATGCAACGATCGATATGGCAAGTTCCATGCAGAAACCCGGTCGAAGCGGCTGAACAAAAGACATGATGCACCGAAAAGTGCCACCAAGGGCATCCTCGACTGTCCCAGAAAAGCTTTTGTACAAACAGAATCAAAGACTGGACTACCCCCAAGATACCCGAGGCAAGTGAATCAACGACATGATGCGACGCGACTCAATAAAATACCGGACGACATATCGTGATGATGGAAATCGAATCGATCCCTTGGCGTGAGAGCTGTACGAAGCAGCGATTATTGCTCGAGTATCTGGGGAAGTGCCCATTAACACCCTCATAGGACACCTGGATGTTAATGAGATAAGGAAGTCTTCAAAGTGCCGGCCACCAGCAAAAGGCTGGGTTTCCTTCTGACAGCAAATGTGAAGCGAATTAGTAGGGGGTGGTAGTTCCGATTGTTAACGTATCTGGCAGACAAAGGCGATAGAGACTCATCTTCCCTCGTAGCAGAACGCTTCACAGTTGATGTTGAAGATGCAAGCGCCGGGACGATGGCTTTACTCGCGGAGAACTTCAACATCGTTCTACATCGAGCCACGTATCGCTCTTCTGAACGGGTGAAACTAGACCTCAAGACGGGCGATACTCATCAGCCAAATCGTGGGGTGTCTGAGTGGGCCGTAATGTCGTGGCATCACATTACATCACATCACATCACATCGCGAGGCTGCGATACGGGTGTGCAGAACTACCAATAGTTTGCTAAATGTATGCCTAGTTCCATGAAAGGTCTCAAAAGCCCATACTAGACCCTCCAGAGTTTCTCCCAAGTAAACATAAACCCCAAAGGTAAGATTGGAACTCGCAACTATGACATGGCTTTCTGCAGCTTTTCGACCTCGCCCGGGTCATACTTCACCCAGCTACCATCACATATCTTGCCATCCTTTTTGCAACTTACACAAGGTCGATCGGGATTTTTGGCACGACGCGCGCATTGTATCTGGAGCTCTGCGCATCTGGTACAGCTGCCTTTGCAATGCGTGACATGCCTGTCCAGTAAAAAGCGCTGGGCAAACTCTTCCCTGCAGAGGTGACACTTCTCCAGTACAACAAGATGCTGATGCGTTCCATCCTGGCACTCTTTGTTGTGTTGCTTGCAATAATCGCATGCCCCCTTGTAGTTCTTGCGAATACAAGGCTGTCCATGCCCAGCCTCCTTACATGGCTCACACCCGCCCTGGCGACGACCATCTTCTTCAAGACGTCCTGTACGTTAAATTTGTTCGTGTCTGATTCCACTCGAGGCTCATGTTCCTTCTCCTCAGCAATAGCCATATCGTGGCCGTTCTCTTCATCGACAAACATGTCAAGTGTAGACAGCTCGCCTCGGTCTGTCGTATAGAAGGCATGCAAGCATTCGCTCGTGTATAGGCATACGCACTCATCATGAGTGTCGTCGAGGCTTCTGCTGGGAGCTGAGACTGTACTGAGATCTGAGCTTTCAGAGATCCGTTCAAGCACGACACGGGCTAGCCGGAGGCCGATATGCGCGCTGACACCGAAGCCGAGTTTTCTTGTATCTGAAAACGAAGTTGGGATGTTTTCGAGAGATGACTGGTTGGTTGGCTTCGACAATTCGACGAAGCAGGATCTCCATTGCATCCAGGCAATCAGCACTTCCCAAAGTAAGTACCAGGCACCTGGATCTTTGGATATAAACCAAGGCCATAGCGCGTGCCTGGATATCGAACGGCCAAGTTAAGAACAATAGCTTGTTGTCATAGTCGATCGGAAGAACGAAGTGCTTGGCGATCTCCTCGTTGAAATCTTGGTCTTGGCCATCAAATGCCTTCAACAGCTCGGTTGGTACGATTCCGTGTTGTGGTCCCCTAAGTGCGGCTGTTATGATCATGTGCAAAGCCATCTGCGAAATATTGCGTCCAGGCTGCAAAGATGGCACAGGAGGAGCATCCGTGATGGCCGTGTCGCCATCAGGGTCAATCACGGGTGGTTGTGTAGACATTTCTTCGCTGTCTTCCTGTAACAAGTTACTTTTGGCGATGCTGTTCTCCGTAAACGCTTTGGACACTGCCTCAAGCCCAACGTCGTTCAGTTGACTGGGGGATGGCGCCTATGTCGTGTGTGTGAAGAGAAGCAGAGTAGCTAATGAAATGCTGTACCGATAGCAGTGTGAGCCGGCTGGCTACAGTTGGACTACACCGCGAAGGGCAGCGACTCTCATAGACCGCCCAAATTAAACGACTGCAATTCCAGAGAGGGATATCCCCGAGTTGCCAAGTTTAAACGCATGCGTGACCTGATGCAACTTGGTTGTTTTCTGAAAGAGCACACGGTGGTGGTAAAGAGACCCTAGGGGTGAAAGGCAGAATCACAATCACATTTCATGGTATTTCTCAGCTGGCAGTCTTCAGAGATCTTTTGAGATAACAAAGTAGACTCTTTACAGTCGACTCTGGAAAGCTTTTTGCTTTCGATACGTTATACTGGCAATCAAAGAGTGTGCCTCACGGATGGCAGGTCATATCATTTTGACACATTCAACAATGAGATGCAACTGCTTTCCTGATCATTTACAGTTCTTCCAACAAGGGTAAAATACAGTTTACTGCGCAACTGATGATCCCTTGTTCTCTCTTATCACTTTCTTGTTATCGTCTCTACTTTTGAGGCTTGTAGCAGCTGCATCGTCAGGCCTTTGGGCCCAGGTCCTGCCAGAACCCGTTCTCTTCCGTGTGGATATGAAAACCATACTTGGTCTGTTTGATGTGAGACATTTCGGACAAGGCCTTTCTGTAGGCTAGAAAAAGGTGAAGATATGCAGGAAGCCTGTACAATACTGATACGTATCATCTTGTGATAAGAGAAACGACCTGTTTTTCTAGCCAGGATATGTTGCGAACGTGTCCGTTGCCGGAGATCACAAGTCAGATTTAGTAATTACAAGAGCTTCATGTGAATTTATAGACATATATCGTCATGGTCACAGGCACTCGAATACACATTGTTGAGTTCTTTCCAAGTCTATCCTTGTCTCTGATTGTACGGACTATGCGAAAAATCAAGAGTAAGTGGTATTTCTGTCAAGATGAATGGCCCCTACGTTGTAATCGGACATCATTGCGTCTCGAGGCAATTTTCTCATCAAGATACCCAGTCTCTTTTTCCATTCACTAAAAGACAAAGCCCCCTAGCTCTCCATACTTCTCATACAATGTCCTTGACAAATTACCTCTAGTTACCCGACACGCAAACAGACCGTTCAACACAACCAGCCACTCAGTTGTGAGCCGAAATAACCTCTGTCCACATACTCCTAAATGTGGCCTCATTGGTTGTCCTCATCCTCAAGATATCTCCAATAACCATCACACTCATGTTCGAGCTCCCCTGCGGCCTCCTTTTCGACGCATCTCTCGCATGGACCCCGAGCCCGGCCAGGAGGGTGGAGGCACACAGCCTCTGCCTCTCTGACTTGGTAGTACTACGATATCCTATAACCTGAATGATAATGCCCACCTCGACTGTATATGAAAACTCAGGGTTCTTAATGGCGATAGGCTTATAATATCAAAGCCAATTACACTGCAAATGAGCAGCAAGGATGATATCCTTCAACAAGCCATCATAAACAAAGAGGGCTAGGTCACAAGTGAGCCAACTTTCTATTACACTCCAGTCACTACACGTATCCTTGAAAACCAACACCAACTTTTCCGATACTCGCGTGCATACATACATAGAAACGCACTACTGCAATCGCCCAGTCCAACAACGCCACGAACGTTTACTACAGCAGTCGTGTCCTCTGCTGTTGTCATAACACCAATAGCCCACTAAACAAAATGCAGTGCAAGAACCCTCAATTTTCCCAAGAAGAGAAACACAGAATACAACCCCCCAATGCGTAATATATGTTATACAAGAAACGCCCAATAACAAAATGATGTACATGACACTTTCCTCTACCCAAACACTGTGCTAGCAGCCATGTCATCGGCTGCTAGACGAGGATGGACGCGGAGAAGGAGATTGGCCAAGGTTGAATGTTCCCTCCAGAGTAGGAAACGCCTTGGCAAAAGCATCTCCCAGCTTCCAGTTATCCAGCTTCCGTAGATGGCGTTCGAATACGGGATTGATCATGAGCTCGTCGCTATCTGGATTCTGGAGCAACGTATCTGTCTCCTCGTACGGCCAGGACAGCGAAAGTGTTGTGGTAAATGGTACAAAGAAGTTATCAAAAGGTAGAATACTAGGGTTGTGTTCGCGGATAAGACGATCACGCATTTTGGGGAAGGGGACATGGTCGATCCAAGCAGCATGGGAAATGCTGGTCTGCGAGGGACACGGAGCCATCCAATCCGGGAGGCGATCGTAGTTTTCCTTAGTCGGCTCAATTTCCCAACGCATGACGAGAAACATAATGTATAGAACGGCCACACGTTCAGGGAGGGTTGAGATGTCGGGAAAGGTGGCTAGAATATCGGTGAAGACTTTGGAAAGGGGGTGACTGTATGCACTGTTGGCCGGGTTGAGGAGTGACGACACCGAAGGATAACGAGGACCAACTACGTCCTGGGCAGGAAGGCCGTCGGCGGCACGTTGACGGCGTTCACTCAGAAAGTCAAGTAGCAAGGAATCGAGAGGACAGGTGGGCTGACAATTCTTGATGGGAGCTGTAGGATCGATAGCGTTGGGCTCGCTACGGGGAACAGGCCCAGGAGCTGTGCTCATAACAGGACTGTAGCCAGGACTGTGCGCGCTCTCGGGCGTGTGGCCAGCCGATAGTGGATGCTGGGGCTGAGCCTGGTGTTGCTCCTGTGCAGGCAGGCTTGGTTTTCCCTGCGATCCCCAACTTGCCGACCGGTTATGTAGTGCGCGTTCTTGGTTTACGCCTGTCCAATCATGCTTCATAGGCATGTGGTGGAACTGAGGCGTGTCCTGGGCCCCATTGACTCCGTTTTGTATACGGTTTACCCGCTGAGATGGCTCGAGGAGAAAGTCTAGTCCTAGACGCTCAGGGCCCATATCAAGTCCATGTTGGAGATTGCGGCGTTGCTGAGTTAATTGGACCGAAGCTTGAGCTTCAGCATTGACGGAAGGGCCGGCGGCTGAATGAGGGGAATGATGGTGAGGCTGTGGTTGGTGATGGTGCCAGGAGGTTTGACTGGAAGGATGTTCATGGCTAGGAGGGGATGTCGCACTACCGGGCGTTGATACGGCGTTTGCGTTGTTGTGATGGTGATTGTGATTGTGAACACTCAAAGTAGCAGTATGCTGGACTGGTGGCGCATATGTCTGAGCAGGTGATACATATGCCTGCTCGATACCAGCTATATTGCCGTGTTAGTTCTGGTCCCCCACGAAGATATGATGACCAACTCACCCTGGCCGATAATAGGTTGAAGCATGGCTACTATGCCAGCTAAACGACGTTTGATGTCGGCATTCTCTTGCTCAACCGCTTCCTTGGCACGAAGAACGGCCTGCAATTCCTGGTAGGGCTGCTGGTTTGTAAGCTCATGGATGCGCCGCTCCAGGTTCTCGATCTGATTCTTGGTGCGCTCGCGAATGGCTCGTTGAGCTTCACGGTCTATGGGGTGTTAGTGATTGTGGTCTTGGTTACATTTTTCTTATCAGATACGATGATATGTATGGGGTAAATTCCAAGACAGGAAGGGATAGTCGACAGTCAGGGACAATCGTTGGATCAGCAGCTCAAGTAGCTACTGAGGCAATGATAGGCTATTGGCCTGTCACCATAGACAAAATAGTAAAGATTGGACTCACCATTGGCCCTCTTCTTAGCCAGCTGTTCAGGCGTCAGATTGGCAACACCTCGACTTCCGGGACCGGCCTTCTTTCTTCTCTTGGAGCTGTCGTCGCCGGTAGCTGGAGAGTTAGGGTCGACCGCGTCGGAATCGCGTTTCAGTGATAGCGAGTCGTCATCGGGGCCGGGGCCGAGACCTGGACCGCCGGGGCTCTGGATCGTCCCCGGGGTATCGGGACCGGAGGCCATCGGAGAATGGAGCAAATCAAGCCCCCGTCTTTAGAAGTGGGCTGCTTTTTTTTTATTTTTTATTACTCGGCAATTGGAGTGATAATAAGAGTGTGAATGAGACGAATGAATGTTGGTGTCTGAGAGTGTGGGGATAAATGAAGGTAGGATCGGGGATGAGATATCCACACTCGACCAGCTTAGATGGTAAGCTTAATTGAGATGTTGGGTCGAATACATCAGAGAAAGAGGAAGGTGACTAGCGTCTCGTTTCGCTATTGTTCCTGCGTCACTCAGGCTCGACGTGAACGAGTCAGAGTCGGTTCAAGTAAATGAAGAAGAAAATGAGAGGGAATAACCCGGATATGAAAGTCTTTTTTTTTTTTTTTTCTTTCTTTTCTTCTCTTTGGTTACTGCCTTTTTCACCTCGACGTGGGTCCAAGCGACGGAGAAAAAAAAGCTAAGATCGAAAAGGTTAAGGCCAAGAGTCTTGTCGGTCGCGACGCGTCGTACAAGCGGCGAGACCCAAGGGGTTGCGAAACCAGGCAAAGGCAAGGCAAAAGCCCAGGCTTCGGGGGTTTTCGATTTCGGCTGTCGATTAACCGGGTCCTTGGAAACGAATAAACAGTCGTGACTGGAAAAAGGGACGAGACAGGTTGGATCGGGAGCCTCAAGAAGGGGGAGTGTTGACTCATAAATCCCGCCAGGTCCAGGTTGTGACCGAGTCATGGACCTTGACAGGACAGGACTTGTCCCGTGTGGATACACCAGATCTGTCGGCGCTCGATGTAAGCAAGGTCATGTGACTGCACCATCCGGTCTAAAAGTGGTGAGAAGGTTGGGAATAGGGAATAGGGAATAGTAACACCGAGTGTAATACCGTTCATAGGCGTAATGCCCAATGGACCTAATCCCTACCTTATTCATAGCCTCTACTCGGCCTTGTCTCTGGAATGGCAATGACGTTCAGCCGAATCTGGGAGGTGGCTATGAATGACCTAATCCTGATTTGGAAGCTACTGCTCAGCCAAGCATAGGAGTGCCCGAGAATTGAGAATTGGATCTTGACTAATTACAAATGACCCAATGTTGATACTGTTTATATCACTCCAGTAAGGCGAAAAAGCAAGAAGATGGAAGCTAGACTTTGTTGAACACCTGAAACAATTACAACAAGCGGTGTCATCTTTCTCTGCCTTACCAATTGCTGCTGTTGACGTACAACACTACGCGACCATCAAGGGATCTGAAAAGAGAGAGCAACATGCATACAGTCCATACATCACATACCCATTTTCACATGTTTATCATGCTCTACAACGCTCCTTAGATAGCTTTGCTTAGACAAAATCATTCCATTGGAAACAAACATAAGCATCAGTACAACGTGATAGTGCAATTACTGCAGTCGGAAATAAAAGAGATTGCCCTCTCTCTGTCCCTACAAAGACTTTCTTACAACAATTCATTTCTCTCTCCGCAAAAACACCACGTTCTTTGCCTTTTCCTTATTATTGACCTGTGATTCTTAAACACAAAGTGGTCCCCTGGACCATACGCATCATCTCCCATATTCAATGAACCCAACATGCGACATGTGCTCGTCAAGACCCATTACTCTGCCGACGCCCTTGCCAGAGCCTCGTGCAGGTGAGGCGGGAATCGGTAACGAAGCTGACTGGTGTATGTTGTCAGATCCAATGTCATCTGTTTCAGCTGATCCACCATCAGTCTTCGTGTTCCCTCGTTGCCGCTGAACTGGCCGCTTGTAAGTTGCTCCCGCTGGCGGACACAGCAGATGATGGTCCACATCAACAGATTAGGCACGTTGATAGACACGGGTTGTGACAGGCCAGAGAATTTGGAGGCGTAGGCTCGGATGGTGCTGCCATCACCGGCCGCGTCCAGAGGCAGGATCTCAAGGCCTCGGATTCGCTATTCGTTCGTATCAGCAACATTCAATGGTTCTCGAGGGGGTATGATAACTTACGTCCAGGCACTGAGCCCACTGCCCAGCTTCGACAAGTCCCTTGATGCTGCTCATCTCCAGCAACACTCGGCAAGCCACCTTGTTCTGATCTTGGATTCTCCTGTAGAACATGGCATCCCGCTCATACATGCTCATCATGGTCTTGGCCAGCTCGACAGGGTCGTCGATTGCTGCCAAGCTGAGACTGCCAGCAGCATCGGCCTCCTGGCCACCAGCTCGGGGCTTGACAGGCATGAGACGCATGGGATCCTCGCCAATCTCAAGAGAAACAGCCTCGCTCAGTGCACGGCTGACGATGGCAACGACCGTATCATACTCACCAGCCAGATGGTACAGCAGCACCGAGTCGGTGGTGCGGCCATTCTCGTCCGCAAAGCTGGCGGCCTGGAGAGTAACGGTGTTGACAAAGTCGTCTTCGGCATCAAGACCGATGAGAGGGCCACGCTCCTCAATGATACCGCGGATTCGTCGACCATCTGGACGAATGTCACCGATCAACTTGCTAAACTCGCGCGTCTCAAGAACCAGCTCGCGGAGCGCCTCGTGGCAGAGGCTGCCGTGTCGCTGACCAGCCTCACCGCCGAGATCCTGGTTCAGACAGATGAGCGTTAGGTAATCCACAGCAGACACAACATCCGCAGCTCTGAAGTCACGAGTGTAGTATCCAATCATGCGGCCAAAGTTGATCTGGGGAAGGTTCTTGGTACTGTAGCTGCGTAGGTCGTTGGACGGGGACATGGCATCGCTAGGTCGGAGCAGACCATAGAACTCGAGCGCCAAGCCAAAGTGCACGGCGTCGACATATGAAAAGGGGTAGAGGTAGGCGATGGCATCCTCGAACATACCCGACAGAATCTGCAAGTAGAAGAACATGCCGAAGCTGCCGTTGCTATCTTCCGAATTGGCCTTGGGAAAGTGCTTCATACCGATCTCCCGGATGCTGGACTGCAGCTCAGCTAATCCGTAAGACTCGCCAGCCATCTCAATCGTCTTATCGCCTTCTCTCGCAAGGTTGAATTGGAGCCAAATCCAGTCGTTGATATCTGTGTTGAGTCCTTCAAGATTGCGGTTACCGAGCTCGATACGCCCGATAACCTTGTAACAAGCCATACGGAAAGGATCGATCGAGTTATCTGGCGCATTGCGAGATCGCTGAATATACTCATTTGTGCAACGGTCCAGAAGCTTCCTATTGGTGATTCGTCGATCCTCGCTGGCCGCATAGTTGTTCAAGTATGTAGCAAAGGTTCTATCAATGCCGCGGAACTGGCTGGTGTTGTCGTTGACATACTTGGCTGCCTCGCTCACATGTCCTGAGCGGAGCAGGTAAAAGACAATGGCCCAAACATACTCGCCCTGAACTTGTTGAAGCTCGGTGTTATCGGGGACAAGATCTTTTCGTGCCGACCGTAGTCTAATGTACGCCTTGATCTTGCTGACAATATCAGGGAGACCACCAAGCTTAGCTTCGTGGGGATGCTTAGCGATAAGTGATTCAACCTCTCGAAGGAATTGCTTCTCCAGGAATATGTTGGCACCGCTGAGGATACGTTTCCGCATCTCAACCGCCTTGGACGAGTTCGGGTTGTCGTTAAGATACATATCTGCAAACTCGCGTTCCTTGGCCGTCGCATTGTTGAGTGTCGTCTCGGCCTCGGGGTTCTCGCCGACGATCTCCATGACGGCTAGGTAAGCCTCCACAAGATGGGGCGCATGAGGCTCGTGGGACTTTTGCTCGACAGCCGCAAGCTCAGATAGGATGGGGTAGGGTCGCTTGAGGAGACGAGCAGTGTTGAGGTTGCGAATCTTCTCCGACAAGCGTCCTTGCCTCTCGCGAAGCACCCTGTCGTCTGAGGGGACACGACCATCTAGAGCTCCAGACTCAGAAGAACGGTCAACATCTGAGAAATCAGTCTGGTGTGCTCCAATTCGGCTGGGTGTTCCAATGACAGATTTCTGGAGTGTTGATCTGCCAAGAACACTGGCTCGTCCAGTCTTGGAGGCTGGCGCCTGACTCTTGCGCCTGGAACGGCCAAAGGCACTCTGGGATTCACGTCCAGAGGTAGAGACATCTTCACGAGGTGTAATTCCAAAGTGCTGGTAAATGCGCTTTCGTTGCGCCTCCCACTCCATTGTAACATTATCTTCGAGAAAGTTATCAAAGTCGCGGACTGATCGGTCAATTCCATCGGCAATCATGCTAAGAGTCGTCTTGGTCTGGAGGTTCGAGAGGTATGTTTCGACATCGAGTTCGCTGGGGGCGTATCCATGGGTAGTTCGCTCGGTACGACCGGCCTGCACATCGAGGAGACCAAGATCCTTAGCAGCGACTCCGGGGTCAACACCAGAGGCCGCAAGAAGGTAATGGGCTTTGCCACCCAGAGGTTTGTCGCTGGGCTTAGATTGGAGCTTCCTCAATCGATGTCGCAGATCACCGAGACCGAGTTCGAGGCTAGGGAGGTCCTCCATGTTGGCCTTGCCATCAGCTTTCTGGCTTTTGGCAAAGAGACTGTCGAAGTAGGCGCCCGCTGGCTGTGATTGTGCTTGAGACTGTCCATTGGGGGCCTGGCCGGCGAAGATACTTCCACCCAAGGTGCTTGCTCCAAATGTGCTTCCACCGAACATCGAAGGCGCATTCTGTTGGGTTTGCTGCTGCTGTTGCTGCGGCTGTCCGAAGAGCGAAGCCTTCGGGGCTTCCGCAGGCTGCGCCATAGAGGAGCCAAACAACGATGGTTTCTGCTGTTGTTGCTGCTGCTGGTTACCAAACAGACCGCCTGTTGTTCCACTTTGCTGAGTCTGCGCTGGCTGTCCAAAGAGTCCACCACCGGTAGTTGTGCTAGACTGCTGCGTAGTCGACTGTCCAAAAAGGCCACCACCCGTGCTAGGAGCCTGCTGTGTAGTTGACTGTCCAAAAAGACCACCGCCCGTGCTGGGAGCCTGCTGCTGTTGCTGTTGTTGTTGCGGCTGCCCGAATAGACCACCGCCGGTAGTC
Organism: Fusarium graminum; assembly: GCA_013266165.1. Lineage (NCBI taxonomy): Eukaryota > Fungi > Ascomycota > Sordariomycetes > Hypocreales > Nectriaceae > Fusarium > Fusarium graminum. The sequence continues at coordinate 24,297 of JAAGWP010000614.1, forward strand.
GCAGGCTTGTTTGCGCCAAGTCCTCCTCCAAACAAGCCACCTCCTGTTGTTCCGCTCTGTTGCTGCTGTTGGTTCTGCGCCGGTTGGCCAAACAAACTACTGCCGGTCGTGTTACCCGTGTTGCCTCCAAACAGCGAGCCGCCGCCCGTGTTGGTGGACTGTCCAAAGAGAGACATGGCGTCTCAGATTGTCGAGAGTTTTCCGTCGAAAAGTACGCGATGGAGCTTCTTCGAATCGATGAACGAGGGTACTGGGTGTCGATGACAGACAAACTGTCTTGATGCGGTGGGTGAGGAAATATCAAAATGCCTGGTCAACAACAGAGAGAGACGGCGCGTTTGTTTCTAGAAATTTAGGAGTGGGCCAGGCTAGGATGGAACGTCTTGGAGGTGAAGCTTTGACCAATCAAAACGGACTTTTGCTCCCAGGCAACGCTAGGCAAACTGCAGTGCCAATGCTCAAGGGAGCTCCAGCTTGAACCAGTAACTTTCAAGCTTTATTTATACTTAAACTACACCAATAATTCGAGATTATCGACAAAGAAAAGCTTCAATTATTCTAGTTCATCCGCCCGTTCATGGGCTTTTTCGTGCTATCTACACATACAATCATTCATTACTGGCTTCATTACCGAATTCAGACCCCAATTGCTCAAGCAAGCGCTCATCAACCTCAATATCCAACATACACAGGCTCAGCTTCTAAACACCATTGGTGGTGCCATTCATACGGGCCTTCTTGGAGACGGCCTTGTCAATCTTGTTTCGGTACTCCTGCTGTGTCTTGCACATGTCCAAGAAGACCTCGTACTTGGCATCGAGTAGCGCCTTTTCGTCCTCGTTGGTGCTGGGATTGACCAGTCGCCCACGCTTACTCATGCGGTCCATGATACTCCACAGGGATTCTGGCTCACTGCCGTCCTCTTTGCTGTGGCTTGCAGCCTTTGCACCGAGCATGGCAGCACCGTGAACGACCGCAGCGTTGACGTATCGCGGGATCAGGACAGGCATACCGCATGCAGTTGCCAAGAGGTTCATGAGAACAGGGTTCTGGCACTGAGAGCCCGACATGAAGATGGAGGAGATCTCATGACCGGAGTTGTTCATCTGCTCGACGATCTGACGAGTCTGCATGGCGATGAATTCCATCGTGGCATAATACCACAGAGCCATGTTGTCAGTGCTCTTGTCGCTGTCCAACCCGATCATGCTGCCCTTCATGTTGGGATCGGCAATGGGTGAGCGGTTACCCCATAGGTCGCCATAGAAGAAATGGTGACGTCCCAGATACGAGATTGATGGAGCACCGTGCTTCTCAACCATTAGCTCAAGGTGGGTGTTGAGGAAGTCATATATGTGCTTGTCCTCAGCCTTGGCCAGGGCGCATGTCTCATTGTAAGCAGGGTGGATATCGAGCATGTGTCGCAGAAGCTCTCCAGTCGCGGACTGGCCTCCCTCAGCCATCCAAAACTCAGGGAGAAGAACATCACGGTAAGGACCCCAGACACCAGGTACAAATACAGGTTCTTTGGATAGAGCCAAGTGGCATGTGGAGGTTCCGGCAACGGCAGCCAAGCGAGTGAAGGCCTGGGCGAGATCGTTGTGGGGCACAGCATCGTTCAGCTCATCACTACCAAGATCGACCTTAGCGCCTACGGTTCCGATCCAGCCTGCGTATGCATCAATGACACCGCTCCCCACGGGGATGCCCATAGGTAGGCCAAGTTGGTTGGCAGCCAATCGACTCAGGGTGCCTACTGGCTCACCAGCACTGACATAGGTTCCGTTCTGCGCATCTCATGGTTAGCTTTTGATTCACAGCCGAGAAGCATTTTGCAGCAAGGGAGAAAGTATGAAAAGGCTCACCACCCCGTTGACGCCACCCATCTGCTTAAAGTCATCCTTGGTAAGGTCACCAAGGCCAATGTCGTGGTAGAAGTCTTCTTGCCAGCCCTTGACGCTACCATCGACGCCTACAGGGACATATCCCTGTTTGCAAACAACACTACAGTAGCTGCGAGTCTCGTTGCCTGTGGCTAAGTGTGTAAGAGCATCTGCAAGATCGTAGAACTTGGCACGTTCAAACAACTCGGGCGGCATGTGGTTCTTGAGCCAGAGGACCTTGGGCATCTCCATCTCGATACTCATCTTTCCGCCGACATACTTGAGGAGCTTGTGCTTGGTGTTGTTGATCTTCTCGGTCTCCTCAACAGGTCGGTGGTCGAGCCACAGAATGACGTTGCGGTCGTTGCCGTCGTTTGTGAAATCAGGCCCTGTGACAGGGAGAGGCTCGTCGGTATCGTGAGTGAAGACGGCTAGAGAGCAGGTAGCATCGAAGCCAATGCCCTTGATGCTGGATGGGTTGACAGTGGACTCGCTAACGACACGCCGGACACATTCGCAGATGCATTGCCAGATATCTGTGGTGGATTGCTCCTGAGGTTGGTCAGAGATGTTGGTTCATGAGAGGTTGTGGGTGCAACATACGTAGTAGCCTGTTTCGGGCTGCCACAGCTTGATGTTCTCAGAGGCTAGAGCCTTGATGTCGCCGGTCTCGTCAATGATACAGGCACGAGCAGAGCCCGTACCGACATCGACACCGATGTAGTGATCCTACGTCAAGAGAGTCAGTCAAGGTTCGAGTGCGCCACCATCAACGGTTTTGAGGGTTGTAGCTTAAACAGCACATACCAAAACTTGAGGAGGTCTATCCATTGTGAAGAAAGAGAAGTGCCTGGTTAGCCAAGTTCTCGATGTGCTTGGAGGTTGAGAGGAAGAGGACTCACTCCATGACTTTGATGGGTTTGTGCTTGCTATACATATCCTGCAAGCAGGACCAAGTCGGGTGAAACAGAGAAAAGAAACAAGCCCTGGGCCTGCGTCAAGCAAAATCCCAATGGGGAAGACGATGAGGGGGAAGAGGCGTGAGGTGTGAGATGTGGGAAAAATGAGGCGCCGCGCGCAGGTGCCTGAGGGTGTCACCCCGCGAAAAGCAAAGCTCAATGGCAAAGTGTGGTACTTTGAGGGTGTGTGGATGAGGATGTCTTAGCCCCAAGTGCGGGAGTCGTCAATCATGCTTTGTAACTCAATTGCTCAAGATTAATAACGAAAAAATGACGTTTTATCGGAAGCTCAACTTGGACGACAAGAGGTGAGTTCATATATCGGCACTTGACGCATCACATGATGTGGAACCTCTTTCGAGAAATAAGCTCGTGGACACTTTTATTATGGATTCTTGCATGTCTGTCGGTATCTCACGATGTATTACCCCAGTCATGATGGGGAGACAAGGGAGAGGAAGCTCCATCATGGCAAACACCGGAGCTTTGACAATTGCTGATCCCCAGCTTGATCCTGATCCTGGGGGAGACCCCCACCAAGCCCACTATTTTTAGGGCGGGGAGGCGACCCGACGTGGGAGGCCAAGCTTTTTAGAGGGTGTTTGAATAGCGGAATAGTTGTGATGGAATTGTGAGAGCTGAATATACAGTACAATACTTCTGAGCAAGAATATTCAAGGTTCCAGATTTGATATCATAATATATAGAAATAAATGTAATCCAGATACTACATATGAACAGAATTACAGATAGTTGCAGTCACTTGAATGCTGTACTCTATGTTTCTTTTTCCTCATGATTATATCCTCCAGCCACTACCTCAACCTCCAAAACATTTGCCCTCTCTCGAAATGTTGTTGCCTGGTAGTGGGGGCCCCTCGCAAGCCACCTCAACTCCCCTCATTGAAGCTAGCAACACATTTCATGATCTTCCATTTTGGGAACTCATGATGAACAAGACCAAAGGCCAAGTGCTGTAGTCAAAACATGACTTGGGTGAGAAAACAAAAAGAACACAAGAAGTTGTCTCTTTTCTATTCTTACCTCAAAGAAGTGATCTTTTACCAATCACGACTGGCAAGAACTCATATCATCGAATCCATGGTGTGTAATTCGTTAACTCGTCTCTTGTCCATTAAACGACTGCCTAGCCACTACCATCAAACTCTACTATTCCCAGACACAATCCAAACTATCACATATCGCCTATCCCCACCTCAACATCATCCCAAACGATGATCGAGTACACCGCCGTCTCCCCAGTCGTCATGGTGAGATGATATGATGTGGCCACGAGAAAAAAACAGAAAAGAAAAAGTTGATAGTGTCCGATGACCTCCCCCAAACATGATATTCGAGCCAGGATCACATCACCCTATCATCCCGAGGGGTCGGTTTAGAACTGCAGGACGAGCCACGGCCAGCAGAGGCTGGAACCCTCGGGATTCTTGAGACTGGTCCCAGACATCCGGAATTCCAGATCCGGCTCATCCGTGATGCCCGCCTAATACACTCTGCATATGCATGTATCACCAGCTCAATTGGCCAATGGGGAGCTTGATAGATATTCACCGAGGTCTTGTGACTTTTCTGGCCGTGTCTCGTGCGGTGAGCATTACCTTTTACATGCCAATGTCAGCGTGGCAGACCATGAGGGAACACGAAATAATCAAGTGCAACCATGCTATGCTATGCCTCTTTGTTATCACCATGCTACTATCTTACAACCCATGAGCTGGTACCCCTTAGCTAACATGTATATGCCGTGAATCGGCCCCTGTCAGCCGCTGCTCTGTCAAGCCCAACACCAAGCTCAGGAAACCCAATCAACAACCGGCATCATACTAGATCCTTTCTCAACGTCTATTATGTGCAGCACACCGCCCTCATCTAGTTCCGCCTTGTTGACTTATTGGCCTTACTGCTCTGCCCCGTCTCTGAAACACAAACTCCCCTGACCATGCCCAGATCAGTTTCCACAAGTTCATCCTACATCCCATTGCTGGGCGCAAGACCCAATATACATAATTCATAAGATCATCATTCATTATTGGGATACTCCTGGCCTTCTACCAGGATCACCACAGTCAGCGTTGCCGCATACGCTTCTCGAATGGCACATGCCATACTGCATCCTCGTTAGCAATGGTTCCGTACGTATGTACGTTGCACATTTATCGACCTACCAAGTTCTCCGAATATCGGCCACCACGGCACTGAGACCCCAGTGTGAACACCAAGCTCGTGCCAAGACCTCGTTGTCACGCACGCCGAATGCTTCTATTACGAGAACCTTTTCGTCGTCGTTTTCGTCGTCTTCGGGTGCCCCAGTCTGCAGAAGGCCATTCAACGGAGCGTGGCTGTGATTGAAACTCTGACTGAACATGTCTTGGTATGGCCCTCGCAGCGTGTCTGGCCCAGGACTTGATCGCACACTATGCAACGGTGGGCGCCCATACAGACTTCCCCAGTCTCGGACTCCAACGATGGAGTCTACACGAATTGATGTGTGGATGTAGTCAAAGAAGAGGGGATGCGGACCATCAGAACAAGGCCACGCGGCCAGGAACGACACATCGTACATGAGCCGTAGTGGCCATGACATCCCATCGATAGCGAACTGTATCGTTGCATCAAATAATTTTGAAAGCCCTGAGCTGATAGATGCATCATCAGGTCGATCCGCTGGCTTGAGACTTAACAACTCTATTCGTACCGAATCAGGAGCATCTTCGGGACCACCTTTCGGGCGCACTGGCTGATAATCGTCAACCGGATACGTTTCAGCTGCAGGACCAAGCGGGTCAGAGCGCTCTCCCATTGATTCGACATCTTGGGGGCTCATCCGCTGTTTTGGCTTCCGGGTTCGAATTCGCGCGATCTGAGTTGGATCAAGATCCGTCGTGGGGCGTGCGGGACCGATCCAGCCAGCAACTGCATGGCACGTAGGTGCCAGGACTTTGCCCACGATCGAGCTAGCTGACCAGTATGTGTAACTGTTCTTGTACTGAAAACCGCAGTGAGGATGCATATGAGAGAGGAGTGCGAGGTTATCAGTTGCACCGTCAGGATCAAGATCCAGGAGGGTGTTCATTATCAAGAAGGGAAATGTTTGCTATACGCAGTCAGCTTTTACTCACAGATACACAGCCGCACACGGTTATCTCAAGGGAAATTTTCAACTTACACCAGGTAGCACGAGACCGCTAAAGAAGGCAAACGCATCAGAACTGACTTCATCCAAAGCTAATTCCGAGTCCTTTTGTTTCATATTATCGAGGGTATCGGTCAAGTTGGGCCATCTCATCATCTGAGCAAAGCGTCTCAACATCCTGATTTGGCGCTTCTTCAGTTTATATCGGAGAAGAACTAGACTGTTGTTAGGTTTTCGTTGCGAGATGTTCAAGTTGGATTGTACTTACTCTCTTCGGGCGTTTTGCCAACATCGTCAACGCGCACGAAATCCTGCCAGCGACGGGCCAAGGCCAAATTCCACTGTATTGATGGGGGTATTTGTGCGGTCAGCTTTTCCTTCGCCCAGTCACTATGCTGCTCCGACTGAATGCGCAACTCAAGCTCGAGACTGAGGAGAAGTTGATGAAAGAATTTGTGAAACTTTTCCTGGTTTGCTGGACTTTTGTCAAAGATGAAACGAGTAGCAACCTGGTTGCGCGGATTACTAAAGTCGATCCAGTCAGGGCCCGAAAGGACAAGAATGAGATCGGTGATCTGCTTGTCGAGAGTTCGGTGAGGATTAAGAAACTTATCGGGATCTCTTAGAATACGCTTGTAGAGAACACGATACAGTAGAGATTCGTCATCGTCCTCAATGCCGTGTCGCAACTCTTGCAAGCGATCAAATATGCTCTCAAGGCTCATTGTCCGAGGCACGACACCAGCATCACGAGTGGCAATAGTAGGCGGAAGGACACTGGACATGGAGGCCCACTCATTGAGTGTTATTGTTCCCGGGAGATGACCAAAGTAGAAAGCGTAGCTAGGTCGCTCGAGCGTCTCCCACGGACGGTCTGCATAGCCATGCCCTATTAAGCGCAAAGTCATGAGCTGGGTCATGGAGTCGTGAAGATTGGCAACATCAGTAAGATCAGAAGTCTTGCCATCAGCTCGGTTGCCGCTCGAGGTCGTGTGGAGGGTGTAGAATTCTTCAGCTTGGTGAGGTACGGGGCGCTTGTGTCCTTTGTGTGCGGGTGCACCGCGAGCGACAATCTCAAGAGCTTGCTGAGGGGGCAGCTCGTCGTCGACAGAAACACCCAGAGGTGGCCATAACGTAGGTTCTCGGGCACGAACTGGGCGTCTTCCATTTGAAAAGCGACCCTTATTCAAGAAGCCAGAGGATTTGGACCTTATTGGGGAAGACCGGGGTTCCGGCTCGGGGTCAGGTTGTCCTCTTTTCGCTCTGCGGCGCATGGTAGGAGAGTCATCTTCGGCAGATACAGGGCGGCTGCCGTCATATGTAAGATCGGGAGCGGAACCAATGCTTTGGCGAAAAGGCGAAGCGCCAACGTCGCCATTACTGGCGCGGCGAGGACGGTGGTATTCTCTAGGCTCGAGATCCTTGGGCTGGAGTCGTACATTATTAGCAACATGTTGGCTTAGTGAAGCTCGGCGAGATCGGAGCTATGGCTCTAGCTAGCTACAGCTTGGCAACCGAGGTCTGGGGTGAAGAATCCCCAGATGAGACTCGAAGGGAAAATGCAAATGTGACTGCGGTATCTGCTACATACCGGAGGTTTAGCAGAGTGTCTCCTAGTACTGGCCCTTCGGAGTATGCTCCAGAGACCCTTCTTTTCGCCCTGGTCCGTCATGATGTCATTAGGCGCAGCGCGAGTCCGACGCGACTATTGATATTGGCGAAGAAGCTGAGTTTTCGGAGAGATGCGCATCAAGAAACGAAGAGGAAGTGAATTCGCTCGGTGTCGCAAAGTCGTGTTTCGCGACACACCAGCTGGCGCGCGCGAGCTAAGCTTTAAAGATAAGACAAGGCAGGACAAGGCAGTCAATGAGAGAGCTCGGTCAAGAGAGAGAGGATGGAAAGTTGACAAAGTTGAGGATAAAAAAGATATAGACAATAATTCCCTGTTAGCAAGAAGAACCGACGTTGCACATGATTGACGATGTTATTTCCCCCACTGTTGGAACACGACACAAAAGAGAAGGGAAGAAAGAGAAGAATGTCCCCTTGTGTGGAAAAAAGAACGCCCTGCGTTTGAGGCAATGCGCAATAACAGGGGGATTGACCCCACGCCTGCGCCTATTCCCTTTTTTAGTGGCGCGACTTGCAGCAGCAGCTGTAGCAGGCGGTTGAGACGGTATAGTTAGCAGGGATGTTGGGTAGTATTGATAGATACAACAACAGCTGAAAGATTGATGTAGAATGATAAATGACACAAAGTCAATTGTTGGAGGGGAAGCTCTAACAACGAAGTCGTTGTAGAAACTAGAGTTTACTTAGATGACTGGTAGATGCACAGCCCGAAGGGACGCGCAGCGGGAGGACGTGCATCTATTGGCACGGTACTTGGCCTTATTCGACCTCTGCACCCAACGCAACCTCTAGGTTATGTTAGCTCTTTGTGTTCTTCCTTTGTTCCAGACTCAATATACTGGACTACAAAGAAGGATCAAGAAATAGCAGCAACTGTTTTCTTCACGCAAATGCTCAAACTCATGTCACTATCCATGCCGAGGTCACACACACTTCTCGTATAAGCATGCGTCGCCAAACCTACACGCAACCGCAAGCGGTATTAGAAGCCCTGGCGACATGCATTGGAAACATCTCTGCACAGTTGATTCAATACTTAAAGTTATTCATCTAGTATTAGCTAACAATAGCCATGTCTTCTTCCACCCAATTTTGCAAAAACTCATGGTATGCAGCAACTAACGCCTATTCTCTCAGAACCCTTACAACACGCGTCACATACTCCTCACTCTTCCACTCATCACTTCGAGACTACCTGAGATCTTCCGACAGAAGTTCTCCTGCATCATTCTTACCGCTGTTGAATCGTCCATAAGCCTCCCGGTACTGCCAAAGAACATTAGTGTTAATACATCGAGTTATAGATAGCAGGACTTACCGCAAAGAAAAAGTTGAGAATGAGGACAACCATTAAAGAAGCACTGATGATCATGGGTCCAATCATGTTGTCGAAATCCTTACCACTTCGCTCAAGAATCATGGTTCGTCGGATCCTCAGCATGGAGTATCCCCAAACCCCGGCGAACAAGGCAATAAGAATGAACAAGAGTCCAATAACGGAAGCAATTGTGCTCTCACCAGCAGCTGTGTATAAGCCAACAGCCAAACCGCCCTGAAGAATGCAGATATGCTGCCACTTAAGGAATGTTCGTTCGTTGGCAAGCCAAACCTTTGGCTCAACCTTGAGCTCGCCCATGTTCTTGATCCACTCCTTTGGCGCTACAACGCCTTCTGGTAATGGTTGTTGGGATGCTCGCTTAGCCCTGGAGTATTTAGACAGTGAGAAACCTGGAATGACAGAAGAGAGTGTTCCGTAAGACCTCTCCTGCTCCTCCTGATGTTGACCACTGCTCTCACCGTTTGCAGGCGCCGAGGTTCGTTTGTTAAGAGTTTGGGCGATTGAATCCTTGGCCATGCGATCGGCCAGATACGACTTGCTCATTGGTGAACTCTGTGCAGGCTTGTATGACCCGGATTTTGCTCCTGCTCCAATCAGACTTCCTACGGCCATAACGTCCTCATGTCGCTGGGCTCGTCGCTGCTCCTCTTCCTCAAAGGTCTTCTGTGGGTCCTTTCGGATATCAGACTCGAGGTCACTGAGCCAGAAGGGCAAGTTGTTGACATAGTCCTCAAAGAGAACCGCAACACCGTGCACAAACTTGGAGAAACGTGGCGAAGGATGAACCAGATGAGAGGCCATCAAGTCCTCGATCCAATTAGGGCGCTTCCGAATGCCATCCTCCTTGACCTTGATCTCAAGGAGGGCATAGGGGAAACGGTTGACTTCGCTTTGGTTCATCTTCTTAAAGGGGTAAGTCATCTCATTATCATCGATATCTAGACGATGCCACTCCTTAGGATCACGGCAGGGACGGCTGCGATCAAGAGTATCTTCCCGGATGAATGCCACGTCGGTATCAATGGCGATACGAATCCGGTCGTCGGCGGGCTTTTGGAACGCAGTTCGGACGTAGTTGGCTCTGAGGACAGGGCTGAGATTCTTCTCCTTGAGGTATTTCTGAATCGTGCTGACAGTCTGCTCGAAATCTTCGATCTTGTCAGAAGCAAAGTTTTGCCTCTTCATCTTTTGAACTGCCTTCTCCGTCTTGTACTCCCCGTCCACGAATGGCTTGACATATTTGTCCTTGATGGTGAACTTGAGATCTCGGCTGCCACTCTTGTCATCCACTGTCTTCTCCTCGACAAAAATCTCAGGTCGAGTGCTCAGCTGGCCGTACCAACGGAGTCGCAGGGAGGTTGCTTCGGATTGGCGGTTAACCTTTTCACCATAGAGCTCAAACTGCTTGTTGTCAAAATACAGAGAAGTAATGGATGGCGAATCACTGCCATCGAGCTCCTTGGCAGACTGTTCACTATAAACGAGAGCTGGCAGATGTCGCAGAATGACTGTCTTGACCTCGAGCAAGTTATCGGGATGAACCCAGACTGAATTCAAATTAGCACTTTGTCTTTTGGATACAATGTTTGGAATCCGACTTACACTTGTGAGCTGTGTAGCGCTCGCCGTTGTGGGTCTCGCCCTGAGACTCGAAATCCAACGGTGGGAGCTGGTCTCCGCCCTCCTCGAGCTGTTGTCGAATGGCAAAGTACATGATGGAAAGCTTGTTGAGGAGGGGGGAGTAGCCAGACTCAGAGTTGAAAGGACGCTGAGAAAGGCTCAACTGCATCATGGGCCGGACCTTGTAACGGTCTCCTCGCTTGCGATCGTGCTTCTTAATGATCTTGAGGAAACCGGTGTAGTTGATGTTGCTGTACTTCTTGAGCTCACGAACCTCGTTGGTGATGTCGTCAAGCTCCTTTTCAAGAGTGCGTAGGCGGGAAGCTGAGATCTCACCCTTTTGGGTAGCTCCATCCTCCTCTGAGGACTCCGTGGGAGCCAATTCCTTGAGCTTGTCAAAGGCAGAGTCAACCCGATCCTTGAGAGCACTGAAGCGCTGTTCTTGGAAATGCGCGACCTTTTCGAGTTGGTTGTTGAAGATCTCCTCGCAGAAGCGAGTCTCGTCTTCCTCGGTCCATGGCTGGTTGTCGTCATCGGCAACATCCTCTCTCAACAAGCTCTTGAGCTTGGCGTACTCGATGTACTTGTCCTTCCATGGCGGGTATGTGGACTCGCGGAGTGTCCGACCGAAGCGCATTTTGGGTGTAGAGCAGCTTAAGTTTCACAACTAGAAATGATAATTGTTTGTATCGGGCGACCGAGTGGACGACCGAGCGAGTCAGAGGCGAAACAATCGAGAGTAAGGCAACGAGTAATTCTGGATGAATTTACTGGCAGCGCATGACAGAGCGATGATGTAGTTGCGTCGAATGCGAATTGGGCAAGCTTCGAGACGCGGCCACGGGTACGGATGGAACGAGCCGAGGATTTGAGGGAGAGATAGACTCGAGTCGAAGCGATGCACGGCACGGCGCGACACAAGCGGTGACAGTTGATCGATACGCCGTGTGAGATTGAGGCTGATGTTGTACAATGATACAAAAAGAGTTACGAGTTTAAAGTATCAAGAAGTTGAACGAGGGAAAAGGCTGGGCAACATTGAACCTGGAACAGGACCTGGAGCAGGTACCACACGCGAAAACCCCACTAACGTAAACCAAGCCAAGCAAGGCATGACAAGGTTTCTGGCAGCCCCAATCGCCTGGCATCCATTCTCAGGCTAGCTTCCAGTGTCCGCTACAATGGAACTCTTCAGCGGCTCTTCGGTTTCCCAAATACGCTACAGTCCATTGTCCAAAGTTACGACGATAGGTTAATTTGATTTGATGGACTGAGTTATTGAATTCCTTTGAGGTAACTATGAGACGTGGGTAGGATTATAAAGCTGGTTTAATGCATCACCCAAGCTTCTCGTAATTTATCTTATTTTCTATCGATTGAGGTAAATTCAGGTAGGTATAAATCCAATAAACTGTTGATACTTCTGCACGTACAGTGGAATTCGTCCATAGCAGCCCCGTTTAAATGGTCTGCCAGCTTTGATACCCATTGCGCCTCGGTTTTGATAACCCATGTTGCTCAACTCCAATTGTCCTATCAGCACCAGCGACTTACACACGTGTTGCCGTGGATGCAGCTAAAACCTGTACGGAGTAGGTACATGGCATTCCCGTCTTTACATATCTTTAACCCCTGCAGTTGCGTGCATTCATGTGTCTCCATCAACGCACGTGAAGCCATGTTATGTTGCTAGCAACAATGTTTTTCCAATTGGTAACAAGACGTTGTTTTTTTGGCACCAACGTCTGTCAAGATAGCTCGTATTGAACCGTCATGGCGTTTATGCATTCTTGGTGACAAAACTTGGCTTTGAGCTACTGTTTGCCACTAAGCCTGATGTGATGATAGATCATCTCCTCAGCAACCTCATCAATAACATGTGAATCGCCTTGCTCAATTTCAATCAACGTCAGGCCAGATGCTTGCAATGGTGATAGCAGTATCCTTGTCTCACGCGTAAAAACAACTGTCAGTCAGCCAACGGATCACCCCCGACTCGACAAAATAGTACGCGACTTGTCTTGGCGATCGATATCAACTTACGACATCCCAACAACAGTCTGACCAATGGGAGGGGTCAATTCGTATATCTACAAAACTTCAAAAAACATACAACACCGGGG